>PISX010027798.1:0-22496 GCA_004024625.1 Mellivora capensis | reverse complement strand
AAATGTTGAAAAACAAAAATAAAACTGGTGGCATCTCATTACCTGATTTCAAGCTTTACTACAAAGCTGTGATCACCAAGACAGCATGGTACTGGCATCAAAACAGACACATAGACCAATGGAACAGAGTAGAGAGCCCAGATATGGACCCTCAACTCTATGGTCAAATAATTTTCGACAAAGTAGAAGTCTTCTTTTTAAAAAGATGTAGTGGGGTGCCTGGGTGGCTCAGTGGGTTAAAGCCTCTGCCTTCGGCTCAGGTCATGATCCCAGGGTCCTGGGATTGAGCCCCACATCAGGCTCTCTGCTCAGCAGGGAGCCTGCTTCCTCCTCTCTTTCTGCCTGCCTCTCTGCCTACTTGTGATCTCTGTCTGTCAAATAAATAAATAAAATCTTAAAAAAAAAAAGATGTACCTATTCTCTTTTTTAAAAAGAGCATGGCACCACTGTTGAGTCCCAATGGTACCACTTCATAAAATCAAAACTCTCCATCCAATATCAAATCATAAAACGAGACCAAATGCTGAAAAAGAAAAAAAAGCAAACAAACTTATATGTAATAAAGAATGTTCTTCAATCCAGTAGTACCTTCCTGATTAAGGACAAAAAGGAGATTGAGAATAATGCAAACACCCTCTCCTCCAGAAGGAAGTATTTTTGTCAGATAAAGCAACCACTTAGAATGGACATGAAAGATCAATGCTTCCACTGGTCTTCACCTCTCAGGATTCTCTCCCATCCTTTACAGAGCAATGGAAAAGGAGTAAGCAATAAACCAATCAAAAGGCCTGTGTGAGATGTAATAAAAACATTCCCGAATTTCTGATTCTCTCTCTCTCTCTCTCTCTCTCTCTCTCTTTTTTTTTTTTAAGGGGAAGACAAATGTTTCCTTTCAGGTGTGTAGCCCTGGGTGTCCCACTCTCTATTCAATTTGTCTTACAGACTCTAGTGCTGGTTTGAGAGGCAGGAATGGTCTCTCCTGGAATTAAGGTGATGACAGAGAGTTATTTTGTAGAACTGATTCTTTGGCTGGTAGATTTTCTTCAGCTGCCTCGCTCCTCCCAAGGAGAAATGCCCTGAGGCCACGAATGTGGAAATAGAAGATGAGGAGGAAAAATAATCTTTCCTTAGTAATTTTAATTTTTGGTTTGTGGGTGTTTTTGAAAGGTAACTAGGGACACAGAGACCTGGCTTCCCCACTGAGCCTCTTCTAGCAGACATCCAAGCAAAAAGGCACCATTGTGAGGGAAATTTCTCAGAAGTTTTCTCCTCCATGGTGGGGTCCTAGAGGAAAATAAATATTCTGGTATACATGGATGCAGAATTTTGTCAAAATCTGTGTCTCTGACTAGAAAGGCATCTGACATAAAAAGTTTAACATAAAAGAGGCACTAACCGTGGGCAGTGGCTTTCAATCCCCTGGTTCTGCTCTGATAGACCAGACTGTCAAAACTCATAGGTAGTATAGCAGCCAAAGTCATACCTGGTATCCAGTGAGGGATAATAGGACTAGAAATAATCTCAAATCCGTCCTTTTTTGGTTTTTTTTTTGTTTTGTTTTGGGGGGGGGTGACTGGGTGATAGACATTGGGGAGTGTATGTGCTATGGTGAGTGCTGTGAATTGTGTAAGACTGATGAATCACAGACCTGTACCCCTGAAACAAATAATACATTATATGTTAATAAAAAAATAAAAAAATCCATACTTGTTTAAGGAAAGACAAATAATTTGCAATTTTTTTTGTGTGTGTGTGTTTTTTAAAGATTTTATTTATTTATTTGACAGAGATCACAAGTAGGCAGAGAGGCAGGCAGAGAGAGAGGAGGAAGCAGGCTCCCCGCTGAGCAGAGAGCCCGATGCGGGGCTCGATCCCAGGACCCCGAGATCATGACCCGAGCCAAAGGCAGAGGCTTAACCCACTGAGCCACCCAGGTGCCCCATGTTTTTATTCTTAGTAACAGATGACATGTCACTTATCAGTGGGATGTGACACCTGGGCAAGAATTGCTGAGATAAGAGCATGATATCTTGGAGCAACTTTCTACAATCTACTGTTCGAGTTGTTTCTGGAAACTGCAGTCATTAGAAAAACTGGTGTCTGCCCAATGCTGCATGCTTTTATTACAAAGGTCGAAGACAGGGATTTTGCTTTTGTCTATCAGGCTGTACCTCTTCTTCTGGGCCCTTAGCGAAATATGCTTTGCTAGCCCTTTCCAAATTCTGTAGTTGTGTATGTTCTCTATTAACTTATTTCCATGGCCCTGCCTGATAGTCATTGCTTCTAGCACTCTTTCTATATATTTTTATCTTTTAAATTTCTCAAAGATGCAGTGTGTGTAGGGGTGTGTGTGTGTGTGTGTGTGTGTGTGTGTGTTTCTCTTGTTTTTCTCCTTGCATGGAGTGCTTTTTTAGAGCACTGAACAAAGTAACTGCTTCATATTGGAAGCTTCTACCTAGAAGAGTCTTACTCTGAAACTTATTTTTGTTATGAAAGGGAAACATCCATGTATTGAATAATTTATTAACTTCACATGCATTTTCAGTGGTACCTCTATCACTTACCAAGTTGCACATCTGTAAGAATCTGGTTCCAACTCTAATCCAGAGTCCATTACTCCGTTTATCTCCTAAGTGCCAAACTACACTGTCTTCACTAGATTGTCTGCCTTGATAGCTATGAGTACACACCCCATATCTTTGCTTATGCCATTATCTTGACTATTTTTGCTACTTTGTTCTTTCATATGAATTTGAAGAATGTCTTGTCAAGTCCTAAGAACAATAATGTGTTATTTTTATTGTAATTGTATGGAAATTATAGGTTAATTTGGATAGAAATGGCAGCTTTATAACTCATCAACATGCTATATATTCTTAGTTTTTCACATCTCTCTTTTTGTCCTTCAATAATGTTTTATAAATTTTTTCTTTCAAGAATTTGCAGTTTTGTTATGTGTTTTGAAAATAACATTATGTCTTATTGGAAATATATTTTTTAATTTAATTTTTCTAGTTGGTATTTAATGATATATGGGAGCCAACTAATTTCTACATGAATCATGAGATAAGAATGTTTGAAAAATTCTTATTTGACTTAGTAAAACTTGACTTTAAACTGTCTAGCACTTTTATATGGTCATAACAGCTGCCAGTAAATAAGTTATTCTCTTCTATCCACATGTTTTTTAAAATTTTCCAACCTTTCTTCATTAAGTCTTTAATAAAAGAAAAAAAATTAACCATTAATTAATCAACTAAAATGGATGTACAGAAGTCACAGAAAAAATGCAAGAGATTTTCCATGCTTTGAGTATGCTGCAAGCAGTATTTAACTTAACTTTTTATTTATTTTTAAAATGATAATCTTCTCTGTCCTCAAATCAAATCTATTAGTTCTATCTTAGGCAATCAAGTTGCTGTAAAAAACTTTATGGCTAATCTTTGTTCTCTCTGAACATTTAACCCCGGTTTAAATCTGACCTAATCTTTGTCACTCAGCTCAGATCCTACTTACTCTCCAAACCTTCTCTAATGTTCTCAGACCAATTTTCTTTTGAATTTCTACAACGATAATTTTTGAGGCAATTCTTTTGAATTAATTATGTGTGACATTAAAACAATTAATCCATCATTACAATGATATTACATCTAAGTTATAATTTACACTTTTTACTTTGACATCTTGTTTCTCAAACTGTGTTTTAAAGGCCTTAAAGTGAGGGACTGTTCTTTGTATATTTCTCACTAGGTGAAGACTGTGATTTGCTCAAACAGATGCTCATCACAGGTGTAGATATTTCTTCTACATCTCTACCTAGAGTTTCAAGGATGGAGCTGACTGGAGCTCTAGGTTGCTGGATCCAGGTGGTGGATCATAGAGAGGTTTCACTAGGGCAACGCCCAGTGGAACCATAAAGGCAGGTTTGCCCTCCAAAATTGAATCCTATAGAGCCACCAGTGTTAGGTTCCAGCACAGGAGAGCCATAGGCGTAAAACTCCAAACCATGAAAACCACAAGCAGTCTGTGTTCAGAAAAACCTTGAGTCCAGGAGCTATCGTAGTATGTTCTGAGGAAGAATCCCCACCTCAGTGTATCCAGAAAGTAAAATTATAGCTCCAGTATGTCCAGAAGACAGGACTCCCCACCTTGGTGGGCCTCAAGGTTTTAGAATTGTTCAGGGTCTGTAAGTCCTCCCTTTTGAAATGGGAGGTCTATTCTATGCCTGCCCTACAATTGTATTTTAGAAGTGCATTAGATATTTGATTTCACAAGTTCACAGAGAAATTCTCACCCATATCTTGTTCAGATGATATACAGATGAGATTTTGGATGTAGACTTTTGAATGACATGTAAGAAGGGCATTAATTTGGGGGAACCAGAGGCAGAATGCTATGGTCTGAATGTACCCCCAAACTTCATGTTCAAATCCTAATGTCCAGGGTGACAGTATTAGAAGATGGGGACTTTGCCAGATGCTTGAGTTGTGAGGGTGGAGACTTCATGAGTGGGATTACTGCTTTGATAAAAGGAACCTCACAGTGCCCCATAGCCATGTTCCTCCATGGAGGGCACAGCAAGAAGTCACAGGGAAGTTGGCATTTGGCAACTGGGAAAAGGGTCTTCACCAGAACTTGTCCATGACAGCGCCTTGGTTTTGGACTTCCAGCCTCTAGAACTGTGAGCAATGGATTTCTGTTCTTTCTAAGTCACTCAGTCTACGGTATTCATTATAGCAGCCCAAATGCAGAACACAATTGTCCACTAGGCAAAGACTGTGATTTGTTGAAACACTCACACACCTGTAGATATTTCTTCTGAATTTTTTGCAAAGCTTTCCTCTAGTTCTTCTCAACTGGGGGCATGTTGAGTAAGCACCTCTCTAGCTAAAGAGATAGATTCTTTAATTATTTTCATAGGCTAAAATTGCTGGTAGTTTTAAAATATATGAAATTTTGCATTTCAAAAAAATTTTTTGAGCATGGGATTTATGATGGTCTAACCCAGAAGTAGAAATTTTTTTTTAATTAGGTGGAGGGCTCAAAGAGAAAGATTTATTACATGTGCTTAAATTCCCCCTCTCAAGTTCTTTTCCCTCTTAAGGGGTTCATGGAAATAAACAAACAAACAAAATAAATATTTTGCATAAATATAGCCAACACATGTCTTGGTTTCACTCCATGTCACTTTAACATGTGACCCAGTTTAAAAAAAAAAGACAAAATAGGAAAATTGAAAGATTCCTGTGTAAATGGGATTAAGAAAATAGCATTTGCTATTTTTTATTATAGCCTCTTTCACTGCATTTTGATTTTTTTCAAATACAGAGTGTGTAGCCCAGGAGAAAATAAATAAAAAACCAAATAGGACCTTCAGACAAGACATATGCCAGGAATATAGGGGAAAGTGTCATGGTGTATGGCAAGTGAACAAAAAAGAAAATAGGCTTGGAAATAGTGAAAGAAATGTAAGTCAGGAATAAATGAGTGGAGAAACCTGTGGTCAAGAGATCAAAATTGCCACATGAGAAATATTTCAAAACTGACTTCTTATTAAATGTATCTTAAAGAGTAGAAATAATATGTTCCAAATATGCTGATGAAGAAATGATACTAATATGTATATATTTATTAATTTATATATGTATGTATATATATATATATATTTAATTCTGAGATAATTTGGGTATGGTTTTTTGTGTATCGAATTCTGTTTTATGTGAACAGTGTTTTTCACTGTTGTCACGAAACAGAGGAATTATTTTGAGTTTCTGGCAAGGTCTTGTGACTGCCTTACTTCTAAGAATTTTGAATCTCCCCCAAACATATACACACACACACACACACACACACACACGTTTTTATGTATTTTTGATAGGATGAGGACAGCTAATTAAGAAGATATCACTAGAAAGTGTCAATTCCATTGATTTTGAAACCTTATCTAGAGATTGTGTTCATTTATATTAAACAGATTCTGGAGAAATCTATTTTTTTCATCTTGACTGGAACAGGATTTTTTAGTTATGTTTTAAAGAATATAGTTTGAAAACTTTTAGAGGGTTAAACATGGATTCTCAAATGAAGAGAAATTATAACTAAATGATGAATCTAATGAAACATAGGCCAGAACACTTCTCATTCATTCATGCTCTAGTTGTTTAACCAAACCCCACATTTTGATTTGTGCTCCAACTTCATTTACTTCCTTATATAAGTGAAACCTTATGACACAAATACAGCTCAGTTACGCTGCAAACCAAAGTCATGAGCAGAGAGAGAATGGCCTGCCACATTCCCAACAGTGCTGATTTAAAAGGCTAGGTGCCTGGTACTTTTCTTCTTCTCCTCCCTTTGTTTTAGTTTCCTAGCTAGAAACTGACATTTTCCACTCATTTTAGCCTTTCTGATATTGGCACACAGACACACAAAACAGTTGCCACAGCTTTAAGACATCAATCTTCATTTAATACTGTATCTTAAAGAGTAGAAATAATGTGTTCCAAATATGCTGTTGAAGAAATGATATTAATATGTATATATTTATTAATTTATATATGTATGTATATATATATATATATATATTTAATTCTGAGAGCTCTAAGAGCTTGGGGATAATTGTACAAATTTCACAAATATATTCTCTACTTTGAAAAAGAAGAAAGATTGCAAGGTTGACCTTAATTTCCCTTTCTTCTTTCCTCTCTTTCTTCCTTGAGAGAGTCCCAGAAGCACTGTAAGGGACTTCTTCTCACATCTTAGCCTTTAGAATTTAAAAAGCAAAATGTGAGGATTAATACAAATAATGTAGTTTAGACAATTGTTCTTTTCTAATTTCCTAGGAAAAGGTAATTTACATTTATATTTACTTGGGTGCTAATGATCAGAAAATATGGATGCCTCTCTATAGGAGACAATATTACATGTTCCAAGTCCTAAAAGTTTAAGTTTCAATTAACAAATAGATTCTTACTCTTTTTTTATTTTGAACAATCAGCCTGAGCCATTTATATATTCTGTGTTTCATTCAACAGATACTGTGAACTTTTTCAACTATGCATTAAAAATATTTCCAAATTGCCATTTTATTTTTTTAAAAATATTTTATTTATTAGAGAGAGAGAGACAGAGAAGGAGAGCTCAAGCAGGGGAGGGGACAGAGGGAGAGGAAAAGCAGACTCCCCTCTGACCATGGAGCCTGATGTGGGGCTCAATCCCAGGACCCTGAGATCGTGACCTGAGCCAAAGTCAGATGTTTAACTGACTGAACTACCCAGGCACCCTCAAAATTTCCACTTTAAAGTTTAAAAAAAGATTTAAAGTTTAGCTTATGCTATAATTTTCAATTTTTCTCCTGATAAGTGTCCAGAGGTATTCTTTCCCAACTGTTCTTAAGGTGTATCCTCCTGTTGATGACAAGGTCATTCATGGAAGAGATCCTAGATGATACCATGTATTATAAAAATTCTCTGATTTTGAGATAGAAATAGACTGGTACATATTCCCTAACCCCTGGCTGACAACATCACCCACCTTAATTCCTGCAGTAGATTTTTTGTGACAATATCCATCAATTTTTATTTATTTATTTATGTATTTATTTATTTATCTGTGAAAGAGAACTTGTGAGTGGTTGGGGGGGGGAGCAGAGGTAGAGAGAGAGAATTTTAAGCAGGCTTCACGTTGAGCATGGAGCCCAACACAGGGCTCAATCACATGACCCTGACATGACCTGAGCCAAAATCAAGAGTCAGACGCTTAACTGGCTAAGCCATCCAGACATCCTAATATCTACCACTATTAAAATATCTTTTTAAGAGGACTTTTTAGGTTCAAAACAAAATTGAGGGGAAGGTTGAGTTTTCCCATATATCCTCTGCCCCCACACAGGCATAGAACCCTCCCTCCCATCCCCATTATCAATCCCCCAACCAGAGTGGAACATTTGTTACCATTGATGAACCTACTTTGATACATCATATTCACCCACAGTCCAAAGTTTATGACAGAATTCCTTTCAGTGTTGTACATTCTATGAATTTAGGCAAATGTGTAATGACATATATACATCATTATAATATCATACAGGGTATTTGCATTGCCATAATGTTGGTGCTCTGTCATTTATTTCTTCCCTCCACAAACCCCTGATAACCACTGATTTTTTTTTTTTTTTACTATCTCCACAGTTTTCCCTTCTCCAGAATGTCATATAGTTGGAATCCTATAATATGTTGCTTTTTCAGATTGGCTTTTTTCACTTAGCTATGCACATTTAAGATTGTACCATATCTCTTTATAGTATGACAGCTCAGCTCTTTTTAGTGCTGAATATCCCATTATCTGGATGTACCCCAGTTTATCCATTCACCTACTAAAAGACATCTTGATTGCTTCCAAATTTGGGCATTTAACATAAACTTGCTATAAACACCAATGTTCAGGTATTTGTGTGAACATAAATTTTCAACTCCTTTGAGTGAACTTAAGGAGTACAATTGATGGATCACCAAATTGTTTTCCAAATATATCTATTATTTTTAAATAAAGATTTTCTGCTTTTGCATTTATTACCCAACAACATTAGCAACAGGAACACTGTTTCCTAATGGTGAAGTCCATTTTAATTTTTATTTATTTATTTTTTAAAGACTTTATTTGTTTATTTGACACAGAGAGAGAGAGAGAGAGAGGGCGCTAGCATGAGCAGGAAGAGTGGGAAGCAGTGAGACAAGGAGAAACAGACTCCCCTGCTGAGCAGGGAGCCTGAGGTGAGGCTCAATCCCAGGACCCTGGGATCATGACCTGAGCAGACACCCAATTGACTGAGCCACCTAGACCCCCCTGGTGAAGTCCATTTTAATGTTTAATTTTTCTGTTTTTGTATGTGAATGCTTTCATATTTAAAATGAATTTTTGTGTTGATGATATCCATGCATTTTCATGCTTGTGGCAGATACCTTCTATTTATTGAAGGCCTACTCTGATGGATAATCTTTTTTTTTTAATTTAAAGATTTTTATTTATCCATTTGACAGACAGAGATCAAAAGTAGGCAGAGAGGCAGGCTGATGCGTGGCTCATGACCATCCCAGGCTCATGACCTTGGGATCACGACCTGAGCCGAAGGCAGAGGCCTTAATCCACTGAGCCACCCAGGCGCCCCTCTGATGGATAATCTTATATGTCAACTGGACTATGGTAACTAATTATTCAGTCAAACACCAGTCTCAACGTTGCTGTGAAAGTATTTTTAAGATGTGACTGAAAGAAGGTAAATTACAATACATACTTGGATTAATTCACAGTATTTGGGGGTTTTCTTTGTTTATTCTCAGCTATCCACTGTCTTAGGGTTTATAAAGCACATTTGTACATTAATTAATTCCACTGAATTTCAGGAGAACTATCTAAGGTAAGCCAAGAGATAGCTTCTCTCCTTTTTACAAATATGGAAACACATCTTAGAGAGGAGAAATGAGGTTAGGTCATAGAACTAATAAACACTGGAATTTTCCATAATACACTTAGTGCAAAAAATGTCAAATATTACTTAACTCTTATATAATGACTATGTCCTATAAGGCACTTTTGAGGCAAATAGTTATTTATACCTATCTATATCTTTAGAGCTCTATATGGTTAAAAAAAAAGAGAGGTTTGAAATACTAGTTTCATATCAGAATCACCTTAGATCTTTAATATATAAACACATTGAAAACTTTCCCATGTATAGTGTGGAGTTCTAACCTGTTTAACTCAAGAAGAGTTAAAGGCAACATTTTACTATATAACCACCTCATAGTTAATTTTCCTTTCTGAAAAATATAATTAGACATAATATTGTTTGGGGGAAAGTGGAGTAGGAAGAAAAACTGGTAATCCAATTGAAACAGCAGAATAATACCTATAATAAATATCTTGAATTGAAAATAGCATATTAATGCTTCTGTTGAAATTTATTTATTTATTTTTAAAATATGTTATTTATTTACTTGATAGAGAGAGAGCATGACCAAGGGAAAATGCAGAGGGAGAATGAGAAGCAGACTCCCCACTGAGCAGAAAGCCCAACTTGGGGCTGGATCCCAGGACCCTGGGATCATGACCTGATCCAAAAGCAAATGCCTACCAACTGAGCCACACAGGTGCCCCGCTTCCACTAGAATTCATTAAGCATCTTGAAAATTAATAATGAGGGCAGTACTAACAATTGACATATAAATAATTTCTGTAATTATTTAGCTTGGAAAATATTAACTTTCATGAGTTTTCATTGTATTGAATAGTTTCTCACATATACAATAAAATCTTGGGATCCATCTCTCATTCTTTATTTACCCTTTTCCATGGGTAAACATCATGGCTACATGAAGTAAGGCATAATTCATAATGATTCCTATTGGATTTCCTCTCTGTAAAGTTGAATAAAACTAGGGATACTTTGAGTCCTTCTGCACAAATGCAGTGCCTAAACCCTGCTGTTTTTCAAAGCTAATTTTGAATTATTGTTTATAATATTTCATGTATTTAACTACAAATTACTAAATACTTCCTAGATGCTTATCAATAAATGTCCTTTTTTTTGTTTAGTGGGATAAAGAAAGTTCAATATGGTCCAATTTATTTGCAGAGACACTGAATCATGTTTTCTTTGGACACATTTATCTATGCTCTAGTTAGACAGGCAATGATTTGTACATTGGGCATTTGATCAATTTGAATTATCAACAGGGGATGTGAATGTTCTACTCTTATGTCTTTCTTTTGCTTTCCTTTCTAAAGTAAAAAAAAAAAAAGAAAAAAGAATTTCTATGAATTCTAAACATCATAAGGATGTATAAGTTTAGTGGAATATCTTCATTGCTTATTACTGAACTTAATTCTATAAGTGAAAAGGAAAGTACTTAATATTTGGGGGATATAATTTCCCAGTCACTTAGTAAATTACCTCTCCCAGTGAAATCACCATCTACTTATTCATCAAATATTTATGTAATGTCTGTGATGTGTGAGTCACTATATATATGTTACAATGAATGTTATTGATAAGAAATTTAGTTACAAAATAAATCTTGCACAATTGTGAAAGATCTATGGAGGTGAAGATCTGGAGAAATAACTGATGGCCCCTTTCAAGGCAATCAGAGAAGGCAGGCTCTTTCAGCTACCAGTGTGGAAGAGGGAAACTCATGGGGAAGTTTGTGGGAAGCTATTGACCTCTGTAGCTGCCACTACAGTGAGTGAGCCTACAATGTAGTGAGTCTACAGTCAAGCTCCTGTGGGTGGTCTTAGTTTTGAGATGGTCAACTGAGCTGACAGAGAGAAGAGCTAGAAGAGGGGCAGGTCTTTAAATTTTAAATTTGTTCATCTTTAAATTTGTTCATCACATCTTTAAATTTGCTCATCACAATATCTGAATAGATATGGTATGGAGAGTAATGGTAGCTACTACACTTTGCCCACCAAGTCTACCTTAAAGCCCACTGTTGACGAATTCTGACCAAGAACCATCTATGAACCACCTTCACTAAGAATTATTTTACATATGACATTAAAAAAATTACCTTCATTAATCAAGTTAATAGTTTGTTTGGTTTTTTTAGTTACTCATATTTTAGATTGGTTTTCCCAGAAGTAGTTTCTAGGAGCAAGGTTTGAGAGTGATTTGCTAAAAAGTGTTTGGAGGAGGGGCACCTGGGTGTCTCAGTGGATTAAGTATCTGACTCTTGATTTCAGCTCAGGCCATGATCTCAGAGTTATGGGATCCAGCCCCACATCAGTCTCTATACTCAGTGGGGAGTCTGCTTGTTCTTCACCCTCTGCTCCTGCCCTCTGCTTCTCCTGCTATGTTCTCTCTGTCTCTCCCTCAAATAAGTAAGTAAATAAAATCTTAAAAAGAAAAAGAAGTGTTCACAGGAAAACCTGATAAAAAAAAGTAGGAAAAGAGAATGAAGAAGAGAAGGAGATCAAGAAGGTATGTGTTACCACACTAAATTCCATAGTGAATGACATTGACACCCTTTGGAGGTGGGGTCTGAAGAAAGTGTAGGTCATATCTCCAATCCTGATTAGGGGCAAAAGAACTGGGATATTTACATCTCTATCTCAATCAGATTTTGTTATGGGATGCTTGTGTAACAGGATGTAATACACAAGCTTTTGTACATTTACATAAATTTCAAGAAAAATGCACAGAAAATTTGAAGTAGTCCTCTAGCAAAAGAGAGACACAGTTGTTGCTATTGATACTGAAAGCATAGATGAAGGCAGGGTGCATAAAAATGGCAAAGGAATCAGTGGGAGAATGGACAGAGCATCTCCTATACAAGTGACCCTAATCCTAAGAAATAGATCTGCTACTATATAAATACAAAAAATATGAAGTATACTTACATAAGGGCAACTAGGAGGCAGAAACAAAAAAAGGAGGGAGAAGTATTATTTTATTTATCTAAAAAATTAAGATTTTTAAACATTTCTAAAATATTTTTAAATATAGCTATATTAAAAAACAAAAAAGTAAAGAAAAAAAGAATGGAGATCTGGATGAGATGGTGCAAACTTTTCTCAGATGTTATTGAACAGACTTCAGGAGCCCAAGTGAGGAAACATGCTACCGCAGCTACACAATACTGCAGTCAGTCTACATATACAGTGAGAGCTTCAATTACGATAACAGAACAGTGGCTATTGACGGGTTTCTTAGCACCTGAATATACACACATCTTCACATAATTCCATCTGGTACTCCAATTATTTGATCAGTTATCACAGGTCTTTGAGGGAAAAGGAAAAAAAATTGTCTAAATGAGATCCTTGACAGTCCCATTTGCCATTCATTGAGGGTAAGGCTATCTTGTTGATTGACCATGATTATTTTAGGAGATAACATTCTACTGGTCTAGGACATTGCATTGAAAAACAGACAAAAATCTAATCATACTAATCAGATTAAATGTGAAAGTGGCACTGGTACTTTTATATGAGGCATATTTTAGTTTTTTGAGGACTGATTTTATAATTGCTATTCTCATATTCTCAAGTAACTTGTGAGAGCAAATTTCTAAAAAAAAATGTAAAATTTCTGTGATACAGTCAAAAAAGAATTTTATAGCATGATGGACCTTGGTTTTAATGGAAGTATAGATATTCTACTTTAGGAAAAGAAATTACTATATTTTAAGCACCTTTTGAGATTAGTGGGACTGCCCTGGAAGAGGATATATAAATACACATACATACTTACTCTATACATACTATACAACGAATACTATACAGTGAAATACCTTATCTCATTTAAAACATTTCACTGGTAAATATTTTTAAAATGTATGTATAAGAAGTAATCTACAAAAGGTAACATTTTAGCCATCAGACAAATGAGATCTATGATCAATATTTAAGTGAGTTCCTACTGATGTGAAGTTTGTATGTGGAAAAGGTAGTTGTATGACCTCTGTAGAAGCAGAGATATGTATGTGCCTATGTTCTGTATCGGTTTGATATGATTTTCAAACCCACCTGTTAACTGAAGTTGTAAGCCATTTGTTTCTGACAAAGACAAAAAAATTAAGAACAAAGCAGATTGTGTTAGGATGTCATCATCTCATCTGTTCTCACCAATAAGAACTCATTAGTCAGCCACTGAGGGGGACTTCTGGGGCTTACCGATGAAAAACATGTGAAGACACAACTATGCAAAGGGAGCATGGAGGCTATAAATATCAAGAGTTTGTGATGACTCTCCTAGGGTGTTTGGTGTGACCAAGGAGACATTTTGTTCATCGAAAAATCTCTCTGAAGACCTTGGACATTTAGCTCCCGTCAAAAGAAGGCAACTCTTTTGCTGGCAATGGCAAATGTCTTGCAGTGACCCCTTGAAGATCATCCTGCCCATCAACACCAGTGGCCTTGCTCTTGTTAATGTTCTCTAGCAATGTGCTCTAGATACAGGGGACTTATTCTTCTGCACTGGTACCTGGATGTCAGCTCTTGGTTGACTAAGCCCTTTCCTGAGCTCCAGCTTTTACAAGGTACACCTCAACTAAATTTTGATAGTATTCCTTTCCTCTCCCCTTGCCTGGAACAATAGTGTGATTAATCTATCATTGGTTTAGAGCATGCTCTTTCTTTATTGGCTTACTGAGAGACATTATTCTGCATGCTCTAGGCTTGTGGAATTCCCACAGTGAACCTGTGTTAAATAAATTGCTGGCAAAGACAAACTCAGTCTTTGAGCATAATTTTGTCCTCCAAAATAAAACAGCATGTGAAAGTGAGTAGCCAAAATTTATTTATATACCTTGGAGAAATATATGTCTTAGCGTGTTTGGGCTACCATAACTGAATTCCATAGACTTAATGGTTTATAAACAACGGAAATTTATTTTTCACTGTTCTAGAGACTGAAAATTCCAAGAGCAACATTCTGGCAGATTCAGCATCTGATGAGGTCTGGCTTCTTCCTTTATCGAAAGCTGTCTTCCTGCTGTGTACTCCTAGGATGAAGAGGCAAGGGCACGCTCTGGGGTCTCTTTCAATGGGGCGCTAACCCCGTTCATGAGGACTCCACTCTCATGACCTAACATCTCTCAAAGCCTCACCTCCAAAGCCATTGCATAGGTGACTAGGTTTCAACTTATAAATTTTGGGAAGACACAAACATTCAGTCTATAACAATATATAAATATGTTGTAAGTATTAAGGGCTGTATTATTGCTCCTTAATGGCACATATTTTAAGAAGTTTCAAGTAAGTTAGATTGATATAATTTACCTGGAAACAGTCATTGCTTTGTTGGGGTTTTAAAAATGGTATTTAGTTTTGTGGAAAACAAATAATATATCTAAAATTTCTAAGGATTTATCAACATGTTAGGTAAATCTAAGGACTTACCAACAATCTGATGGTAAAGCTATGATTATATGTCAAAGTTTTTACATTTGGGTACAGTGAAACATTTAGAAAACCACCACAACATTAGTTATTTCATTTAGGGAGGAAGAGAATTTACTTCTTTTAGAATGTGTACATAGAAAATGTATTGACATCCATGATTTACATATACTATTTCACTAAATGTTCCTTAGAACATAGCTCTTACTCTTATTGGCTATAAGATATGATACAAAGTTTCAAAATACAGTTTTTTCATGTTGGAGGCAGAATTTGAAATTATTTTAATCAAATGCCAGATTTGGGACATTTTCATGTAAAAACAAATCCTTGATAACTCATGAATCCAATTATTTCTTCACCTTCTGTTTCTTTGTTCAACAAATGTCTGTTGAGTGTCTATTATGTGCCAGGTAATAGTTAAAAAAAATAAATAAATAACAGGGGCGCCTGGGTGGCTCAGTGGCTTAAGCCTCTGCCTTCAGCTCAGGTCATGGTCTCAGGGTCCTGGGATCAAGCCCCGCATCCGGCTCTCTGCTCAGCAGGGAGCCTGCTTCCCCCTTTCTCTCTGCCTGCCTCTCTGCCTACTTGTGATCTCTCTCTCTCTGTGTCAAATAAATAAATAAAATCTTTTAAAAAAGTAAAAAAAATAACAATAACAAGAAACGAAAAAAAGATGTAGCTGCTTTCACACTAAAAAATTCATGCTAACGGAGGAAAGAGATGGTAATTTTAAAATTTAAAAATCTATCATTACAGAGGACACTGGGTAGTTCAGTTGGTTGGGCACCCAAATCTAGATTTTTGGCTCAAGCCAGACTCTCAGGGTCATGAGATTGAGACCCCCATTGGGCTCTGTGCTCAGTGGGGTGTCTCCTTGAAATTCTCAACTTCTCTCTCTGCCCCTCTCCCCCCTCTCAAATTAAAAAAAAAAATCTATCATTATAAAGTCAGTGTGTAGCTGGCTATATCAGATAAGCATATAATAAGAAGGTGTGCCTAATCCTTTGAAGACATATAAAACATCTCTGTAGAAACATGGTGAACTTGGGAATCGTGTGGCTGTGCATGGTGACAATCTGTATTGTCTCTCTCAGATGAGCTAGAAAATGCAGAGCCTTTGAAGCAGCCAGAGCAAGGCACACTTGAAAAGCTGAGTGTCTATGTGGATGTCACAAAGGAATGGGTCATGGCTGATGAGATGGGGGTTGAGCAGCAATGTCTGACTAATGATTGCATTATATGACATCCTAAGGATTTTTGTCTCTACCCTATGAGAAGTCAGGTACTTTAAGTGGATCATACTGGAAGAGAGTTTGATTTTGAAATTGTTGCATTTTTAGATCCTTTGAGATATCCAAACAGACACTGGTTAGATTTTTCAGTTATTCTGGAGATCAGAAAAGAAGTGTGGAATGAAACAGTCACACAGGAGTTAGTATAAATATAGCTGACTAGACATTATTTAATACACAGATATCAAATTGTTTTGGTGAGTATACAAGTTGTGTGCTAAGAGACATAATTAGAATTTCGACGCCGAAAACACTTATATAGCATAATCCTATCATATGACAGATGAATCAACAATTTTATATAAATGTTAAGGTTTGATTATTCTTCAGCAAAGATCACAGAATATAATGGTTTTTTTATATATTTCTAATATCTCATCATTTTATAGTTGGAAAAAGTATTGTTTGGTATTAAAATGTAATGTTTGGAACCTAGTTCACAACACACTAGTCTATGTATGAATAGTTTAAAATACATTTGCTTATTTTACTATGATAAAATTGTTAATGCATAAATGTAAGGTAGAGATCTACCCTTGTATCTATGTATGTACCAACCTACCAATCATCTGTCGTGTATCTATATTTAAGATTTCATATAGGGACATATCCAATCTCGTAAATACTAACTTTGGAAAATATGCCTTTTTTTTTTAAAGAAAAAGAAACTTAGTTACATATATAGAGAGCTAGGTTTGAGTATTCAAACGGCCAAAAAGTGTGCTTTCACATGATAAGTATTACCAGCAATGTTAAATAATTGCAACTGATTTGCCATCATATATTAAGTAACATTGTATATTTAGTGAAAGATAGTGTAAGAGGTTTCCATTTCTAGAATGTAATAGATAACTGTAGGCTAATGGTTCTGCTGCATCTACTAAAAAAAGCTGAATATTTATTTATTTGTTTGTTCATTTATTTAAAGATGCCAGGAATCTCTGGATGAATTACCTTACAGAAATGATAAAGCCATTATAAGGTGAGCTACAGATCGCTGACAATTTTCCCACTAACAAGGCAATTGTTATTTTAGGTACTGGCAAGAAGTTGCTTCCTGAAATTGCTGCTTCTGTGATACTTGTATGTTTTCACATTACCCTTTGAGTTGAGTAGTTAACAACTGTACATCTATTAGCAAATTCTTTATATTAACTTCTTTCTCTCTGTTTGAATAACTGCTATGATTTATGTATTCTAACTAGACTCTTACTAACACAAGTGGGAATTTAATATGTTATTTTTTAAAATTAGGAATAGTATATTGTCAGATAGATTGAAGATAGAATTTGGTGGATTTCTACAGTTGTGAATGCCCTTTACTGAGAACATTAATTTGTACATTTTTTTCATAAATTTTCTCCTGTAAATATTTAGGTGATGTTAAGATTATACTCAAACAAAAGACCATTTTAGAAGTGATGAATGTTCAGGTATATTTGAAAGAATTTTACAGTGCTGATAAAAGTACCTGGCCCATTTTGTGGATTGTGGGTGTGAAAGAGGCAAGAAGGAAAACTTATATGGAAGGAAAGAAGAAAAAGCAATTCTAACATTTAAGTTGATGTATTCATTAACATAAACACTTTTTGAATTATATTCAAAGCCATATTATTATAACTATTTTAATTATTATAAATTGCTACACTATTTATTGGTCAACAATGTGATCCACAATATGTTAAAAACAATATCCTAACATAGCAAATGTCCCTGAGTATGAGCTTAAGGATATATATATTTTTAAGACTATAGAATATAGATGTAGAAAATGGGAAAATACAAAGACCCTTTCACTCTATTGTATTTGCTTTTCCTTAGAAATGGTTTATATGGATTTTCTGGAAAGCATATTTTCAAAATCATATATTACATCTTAATTTTCTCTCTATAACCAGTCTCTTCAACTAAGAACAATTCCTAAATGTCTTTGCAATATTTAAAGTAGTCAAAGTTATTTGTCACCTCTCCATTTTCTCCATAAAATAATAAAAATTATATTAAAATAAAAGAAATCTAGGAACTAGAAATAAAATATGGTCGGCTGTGAAGACTGAGCAGAGCAGCCAATATCAGGATCCAAGTCACTGAGCTTTTCAGCATATGTTCCAACATCTCATGACTTGTTACTTACAGAACAATTCACTTCACTCAACCCCATCATAAAAATGAAAATATATAAATCATTCATCTTTCCAGATTTTCAGACATAAACCTGGAAACATCTGTGGCTTTTTGGTTCACTATGCAATGTCCAGATTAGTCATTCAGTGTTTGACTTTAGTTTTTTTCGATCCTGGAATATGTTTTCATAATAAGTACTACCTGCTACAAACCAGAATATTTTGACAGAGTTTTTTTACTTTCTTAGTTTTCCCTTAGTAAGTTTTACTTTTTCCTTAGGATTTCTTAGCTAACGACAACTATGACCTAACTGCAGCAAAAGAACTACCATGATTTTTGAAGCATATACAAGTGGTAGAGGAAAAGCCAAAAGAAAATATGAGATATTTTACCACTGAAGAAAATGCAAGATCTGGAATTATAATCTGTGCTAATGGTACAAGGTGATATTAGTTTTGGTTTTAGTTTAGTTTAATTTTTAAAAATTTATTAGTGATGACACTATTCACTGTCCCAAAGTCAAAGAATAAACATATTCACAGAATTTTTGGTAATATGGGTATGAAGTAGAAAATTTTATGTTGGGTATATTAATGATGGAGGCAGAAAAAGCTATATAAAATGGTAAAAATCCTATTAGCAGGATTTTTGTTTAAAGAAGATTGCCTTAAAGTTGGGATCTTAATGTGCTGAAGATAATATGTTGTTATATGGTCTGAATTGGTTTTAAGAGTCCTTTATTTTTTTCTAAGACTTTATTTACTTATTTGTTAGAGAGAGAGCATGAGCAAAGGGAGAGGCAGGCAAAGGGAGAAGCAGGTTCACTGATGAGCAAGGAGCTCGATGTGGAACTGGATCCCAGAGCCAAAGGCAGCTGCTTAATGAATGAGCCACCCAGGTGTCCCAAGGGTTCTTTTTTCTTTTTTTCCTCCTTAAATCTGATATTTATTTTGAAAGAGCAAGTCTTTATAAAATAAAGAAATTGTTTCAGATTTTTTTCCATTATTTCTTCTCTCAAAATCTCAGCTATAAATCTGGTTGTCTCTCTTAATGAGGCACCTTGCAACTTCAAATTTTAGTAAAGATTTCCAGAAAAAAAAAAGGTAACCAGAGGCAAATATTTTAGTTTTTATTTGTCTTTTGTTGTCAGGTATTAAGGGGAAACAACTTTTCTTGTAAAATTGCAAACCAAGAAGACCAAGTTACCAGAAAAGAATATACATCGTATATTCAATTTTTCAACAAATAAACCAAGGTTTCAAAAAACACATAATAAGAGCTGAATTTAAAAGATGAAATCTCCCTTTCATAAAGGAATTCCTATAGAGAGAAGTGATATACAGATGGGCAATAAATTATTATACACATCAAAAGAAAGCTGTTTACTAGGTAAAGGAGAAGAGTGAAAGAATATTGATGAAGACCTCCCTGGGATGGATGCTAACAATGTTTTACTTCAAAGGTCATACCTTAACTGGGTCTCTGATCTTTTTTTTTAAAGAATGGCTAGAAGGTCACCAGCTAAACAAACCGAAAAGATATTTTACTAGAGAACAAGATAATATAATCTAAAACAGAAGCATGAAGTGGGATAGCATTTTAAAGGAACAAAATATATTTTTTAACATCTGTGATATTAGGGGTCAGAAAACTGTTCTGCATTGGTGGAATCCAGCAGTTTTGATATTTTCTGGAATACAGCCATGCCCATTAATTTACTATTGCTTATGGCTACTTTCTTGCTACAAGGCAGTGTAAAGTAGTTGAGACAAAGAGCATATGGTTCTCAAAGCCTCAAAAATTCACTATCTGGCCTTTCACAGAAAAAGCAATTGCTGAGCTTAAGTTAGAGTAAATGTGTACATAAAAAAGAGGCATTGGGGCACCTGGATGGCTCAGTCCATTAAGCATCCAGCTCTTGGTTTCAACTCAGGTCCTGATTCAAGCCCTGAGTCTGGCTCTGGGCTCAGCAGAGAGTTGGCATAAGGATTCTCTCCCTCTGCCTTCCTGACCCACCCCCATTTTTCTAGAAGTAGATCCCGAAAATGGCTTGTGTATAGGCAGTTTACTTGGGAAGTATTTCCACAGAGCAGGAGTGAGGAACAAAGTCATGAAAAGAGGAAGATGGAAAGGCAATTGAAAGACATTTCTGAGTTGCCCACTGGCAGTGTTGAACTTTCCCTAAATCCTATGTTCCTGGCAAACAGCAATGGTGAAGACCTCCTCCAACTTGTGTTTGGGAAAGTACTTATTACAAAGAACAATCCTTCCCTACACAACTTAGATAAAACTCCTAGATGGCTCCTATGTTTACCTATGACAAGGCCAGACTCAGACCCTCCAAATTCTCATTCTTTATCTCATAAATAATTAGGTGAACTGTTTGTTACCACTCACTAATCCGAACAAAATGCACATTAACTTGATCCAACTATAGTTAAATATCTCCCTCCCTCTTCAGGTCCCAGAACTTTGGCTTACCGGTGGAAACAACCTCTTGTTAATAGCCATCTGAAAACTGACTGACCTCAAGAGAAAACACTCTCTCGTAAATTCTGTCATGATACCACTGGTTCAGCCTACTCTCTGATGTCTGGTTCTTTCTAGCTGGTTCTCGTGAAGGCTACTTATTTGACACCATGTGTGTGGGATGCTAATGTTCTATCTCATAAGACCTTCTGAAAGTCATATGATATTCTTCTGAAAACTCTCCTCCAGTGAGATAAAGGCAAGGGGAGCATTTGTTGATCTGTTTCATCTTTCATTGGTTAAGAGTGCCCTTGTGGATGTTAACTCCCTCACATTTCCCAGTTACACAATAAAGAGGGTTGTGAATTCACCTCATCACCAGCCTCTCCCCTCCCCTTCACTTTTGGGATTTGAATGGGAATATGATGAAGGCCTACAACTGTAGATTTTATAAAACTTAGATGGTGGTGTTAATTTCATAATTCCCCTGGGACACAGTATTGTTTCTGATATACTATCTTGCTAAGGAACTGGAGGAATCAATTTTAGGGTTCTCTACTTAACTCTTTCTTCCAAAAATGTCTCACTTCACAGTTCAGAAAAATGATGTGATATTTTTTCGAATTACTAAGTATACCTATCTCGATTATATACTTAGATAATAGAAAATAGCCAATGGGGTTAGGTCATGAACGTATTGGACGCACTGTATGATGGATTTGAGTCAGACTCCTTCATTTATCACCTCTATTCCTTAAATCATCATTCTGTCTCGAAAACCATGATGGCACTTTCAGTCCTGTGGTATCAGTGCCAATTCAGACACTATGTCCAACAGTGTCTAGAAAGTCTGGATATTTTGCTTTCATCCCATACATTGCAAAGATTTTCCTCTAGCACCTCAGCATTCCCATAGGTAGCCAATGGCTCTGAGGCAGGGAAACTGACATTTAAAAACTGAAGGGTTGATGTTTTTCACCATGATCACTGATGTCAACTTTCTTCTCATTAACTCTCATTTCTTTTCTCCTAGTTATTCAAGTCAAGTAACACCTATCTAACTGTCTATCTTTCTCACTCCTCAAAATGCCAGGATTCATTAATCATCTTCACAGATCCCTGCAGGTTATAGCAACCTAATTACCATTTGGCCCTTTTGATCCATTATGGTCATTAATCCACCTTGTCCTCACACATGGAGTGTTGCCATCTGGTCCCAGCCATTCCAGAGTGTACCACCTCCCATTCAAAATAGGCATCACAGTCAATAGGTGTATTCCCTACATTTAACCTTGCCCTGGGCATCCCAGTCAATAGGTATATCCCCTACATTTAACCTTGCCCTGGAGAAGAGTGCTTTTACCAAGATTTTTAAAGATGCCAGTACCCCCTTACCTATACATTTCTCACTGCTTTAGCAAAGGGACCATTCTCTGTTTCCTTCCAAGGAAGTCATTTTTTATTTTCTTGAGGCTTCTGACTCCTTCCTCAACACTGTAGTAAACCATCTCCACTTCATTTGCTGTTAGTATTTCTTAAAACTTAAATATGATACAAATTATCTGGACTCTTTTCTTTTTTTTCTCATTAAACTGTTTTAATGGGTCTCAAAATTCTGTGACAGATTTTTGGTCAAGTTGTTTCCTTAGAAAGTACTGATTTTAAAGACTAATAACTTAAAACTGCCACACACACACACACACACACACA
>PISX010027797.1:0-22491 GCA_004024625.1 Mellivora capensis | reverse complement strand
TCTTACTGTCTCTCTCTCTCTCTCTCTCTGTCAAATGGGCAAATTAAATCTTAAAAAAAAAAAAAAAGAAAGAAAGAAAAGAAATGAACTGGGGGCACTTGGGTGGCTCAGTGGGTTAAGTCTCTGTCTTCGGCTCAGGTCATGGTCTCAGGGTCCTGGGATCAAGCCCTGCATCAGGCTCTCTGCTCAGCAGGGAGCCTGCTTCCCCTCTTTCTTCCCTCTCTCTCTCTGCCTGCCTCTCTGCCTACTTGTGATCTCTCTCTCTGTCAAATAAATAAATAAAATCTTAAAAAAAAAAAAAGGAAATTAACTGTTGTTGGGATAGGTCTAGATAGGTTATAGAACCTGGCATTACTTACCCTGACTAATGCATCTCCAAGAGTCCTTCTTAACAGGGTCTACTGAGCTCTCACTTGACCAGAGCCACAGGCAGCAAGTGGGTTCTACCATTTAGGATGGTTGAACAATCGAAGGTCAGCTCAAACATCAAGACAACCAAACCAGCATCTTGTGTGAAAATGATAAAGCTATCTGTTTGTAGTGTAAAAACCTGAATACTATCTCTGATTATAAACCAGGAAACAACACAAAGATACTCTTTAAAAAAAAAAAAAAAGATTTTATTTATTTGTCAAAGAGTGCACAAGTAGGGGGAGCAGTAGGCTCCCTGCTGAGCAAGGACCCACCCCCACCCCCACCCCTTGCCCAATGCAGGGCTCCATCCTAGGATGATGGCATCATGACCTGAGCCAAAGGCAGAGGCTTGACCAACAGAACTACCCAGATCTCCCAACACAAAGATACTTTTAAAAGAAATAGAGGAAAGTTCATTTGCTGTTGCATTTGTCTTCAAGGACATGTATTTTGGTTACCAACATGTGTGCAACCTAACCCAATGTGTTTTGTAGCAAAGTTTCCTTTTAATTTCCAGTACCCGGCAGGGCTCTTGTCCTATAATAGACTGTCCATTAACATTTGCTAAGAAGGACTAGCCTTCGCTCCCTCATTGTTTTCTGCTTGCTTCTTGGTTCAAAAACATATAGTCAGGAATGTCCCCAGTCAGTTTTTCCCCTGGAGTTGCCAATAAGCCTGCCTCTTCCAGGAAAGTCCAAAATAGCCCTGTCCTCTAAGACAGTGTTAGAGGCTGAATTGCCTTTCCCCAAAATTCGTATGTTGAAGCCCTAAGCCCCAGGACCTCAGAATGTGATTGCATTTGGAGACAGGGCCTTTAAAGGCAGTCCTGATTATGTTAAATGATTCTATTGGGGTTGGGAGGTCCCTAATCCAATCTGACTGTTGCCCTTATAAAAAAAGGAGATTAGGACACAAAAAGAGACACCAGGGATTGTGTGTGCCCAGTGAAAAAAAGAGACATTTGAGCCTACTTTTTAAATATAGTTTTGGTGGAGCTGTTTCCAACTTATATTACACTTTGTTACATATGGTTCTAAGATCAGAACTTTTGTTCCAAGGTGATATTAAGAAAAATTTCAAAGACAACAAAACTGGAAGAATTTTACAGTGAATTTTATGATGAACACTGGTATGTGGACCCAATATTCTACCATTAATATTTTATTGCGTTTGCTTTATTGCACACCTATCCATTTTACCATCCCTTCCTTGTTTTCTCCATCCCATCCATCATCTTAGTGGATTTCAAAGTACATTGCAGATGTCTATAACTTCCCTTTCAGCATCCATATCATTAACCAGAATCCAGTATTTGTTTACAGTGGTTTCTTTTCATATAAAATGTATCTACAATGATGAAATTCATAAACCTGAGCATTGACAGTGATATACATCTGTTGTTCTGGGAAAGGGAAGTATATGCAAAAAGACCTGGAAAGGCCAAAAGAGCCCTATAATGAAAGAAAAAGTCTGATAAGTTCATCTAGATGAGAAATGATTTATTTGGGAAACTTAGGAAAGAAGTGAGTCTTGTGTTGGTACAAGACCAGATCTCTCTGAAATCACATGTCCTTTAAGACTTTTATAGCCCTTAGAGACTGGGAGTACTTGCTGGGGTATCACCCAAAAGGAAAATGTTTGTCTTGTTTTTTAAACTAGGCTCCATGCCCAGCGTGGAACCCAAACAGGGCTTGAACTCATGACCCTGAGATCAAGACCTGAGCTGAGATCAAGAGTTGGATGCTCAACTGACTGAGCCATCCAGAATGCCCCCAAAAGGAGAATGTTTAGAAATGGGTTTGTGTCACAGTCATATCTCTGGGGTAGATCAAGGATATTATGCTCTGAGGGTGTGTTTAAGGATGTGGATAAACAAAAGGAAAGAATGAGGGAGAGGGAGAGTTGTGCTCAAGGAGATTTCAGGTCACAGACCAGTCAATATGGCTGATTTTTTCCAAGATGGCATCAGTCTCATTCACACCCCTGTGGACCCAAACCCCTAACAAGATGTACAACATGAGCAACGCTCTGAAAAAGTGGTCATGCCTCTTCTTGGGCAATTCCACCCTCACCGTGCCAGGAGGCAACCACTATTATAATATTTGTTCCACTACAGATTAGTTGTGTTTGCTTTAGAACTTTATTTAAAAGGAATTATAGAGTATGCTTTCTTTTTCTTAGTTTCTTTCACTCAGCATAATGTGTTTGAGACAGATCCTACAGCTGTGCACAGTAAGTCATTTGACCTCTTTTTCAGTTTGGGAAGTATTGTTAAATACCAACGGGGCTGGTTGATCCATCTTCCTACAGATGAACACTTGGGCTGTTTCCAGTTTTTGGCGATTCTGAAGGAAGCCACTATAAATACTCTTGTACAAGTCCTTTTGTGGCCTTATGTCTTCACCTCTTTTGGGTAAACCCATAAAAATGGAATTGTTGAGTCATGGAGCAAGGGTATGTTTAGTTTTGTTATTAAAAAAAACAAAACAAAACAAAACCTACCAGAGTATTTCTTAAACCAAGGTGCCTGCGCCCTTTTATTCTCTCACTAATGATGTACAGTTATCCCCATTGTTCCACATCTTCGCCAACATCTGGTGTTGTCAGTGTTTTTAACAAAACCAGACCCTTCTACATGTCTGGCTCTGGACAGTAGGAAATGGGAGAGGCTTTCCATTACTAAGCATGTACAGTGGGCACTGTGGTTAGTATCCCGTACAGAATCTAATTTAAATTTATTCCTCTAACAACTTGCTCAGAGGCTGGGGGAAGTAAGGTAATTGTGGGACTGGGATTCAAACCCAGGTTTTTCTGGTCCCATTTATTTTTCCACCTTGATTAAAAACAATGTGTTGAGAAGGGAGATCCCTGTGCAAAGGAGTGCTATCAACTGTTTCCCATTAGGGCACTAGGAAGCTCAGAAGACTCTGGTTCATGTTAGAAGCTGATGCTTCTGAGCCTGTAGGTTTGGGTGACTTGGGGATAGAGGATAAGGGAGGAGAGAAATCCTTCTCCAAACACTTGCCTCTTTCCACCTGCTAGAGGTCTTGGGAAATGAAGCTCACACAATCATGAAAGTTCTGAAGGAAGAATGAGGGACCCAGAGAGACTTTCCAAAGGTATTTTCTGCCACTGGGGATAAGGAGTTCTGGGTGCAGCTCTAATCTCAGTTACAGCTCTGCCTTGCTTAAATAATAACCCCCAAATGGGCTGTTTGACCCAGTGAGAGCCCAATTATGTCCCTGGGGAGCTCCCAGATTTGAAAGAATATATCATTGCTGGGGTTTGGGATATAAATGGAGAGGAAACAGAACGCATGGCACTCCATCCATCACAATCATATGAGGCAAACACAAGTATCTTCGTTAGCCAGATGAAGAATCTGAAAATCAGAGGGTTTGAGTCACTGATCTCAAGTCATACAGTTCTGCGTGGGAGATTGCAAACTCTGTCCACCTCCTAGTGTAAAGGACTGAGGCAAGGGCTTTGGAATCACAGGCTTGGGGCTGGGGGCTGAGAGAACACGCTTTGTGACCTACCAGACTCCATGAGAGAATCCACACCAAGGGGACATTCTCAACAAGGCAGCTTCAGCTTCAACTGCATCCCCTCTGTGTTGAGACTCCACCTCTGAGACAGAATGCTGAATGAAGCCTGTGGATCCTGAGGCAAGACAGTGCCTCCCATGCCGCCTTAGTAGGGACCGGAGCCGGAAGCAGGCAAGGAAGGGAACCACCTTCCCTTCCTACCCCCAACCCCTGGGCAGAGGGACACTTGGCCCACAGCGGAGCCCCAGCAAAGGGAGAGCAATTCTTAGTCCAAAGTGCTCCAGGGGACCCTGGGCACTTATTCTCCAGGTTACCTGTGTGCATTTCAGCAGCAATCTCCTGAGGACACAAAACCTTGGCCAGGGGAAAAAAACAAACAAACCCTCTGTCCCTTCCTGAAATCCCATCACTGATGATGCTCTGACCCACAGGTGTGTGAGTGGTGGCCACTCCTCTCACCTGATGAAGTTGGAGAAAGCCTGAGGCTATGTTATGAGCTGCTCTACCCCTAATACATTGCCCCAATATGTCTTTTGAGTCCCTTTTCCTTCATCTGTAGAATGGAGGGAATTTTCCCACATCCCAGGTCGAGAATATCCTTTACAAGGTACATATTATATAATAGATTATATTACATAATAGACGATCTATTATTGTTTTTAAATTCCCCTTCCTCTGGTCTTTGGCCAGATTGTCAAAAAGAAAAAAAGTTAATTTGTTCTGTTGTGTTAAATACTATCCTATTCCTTTGGGGATCGTGAATACAGCTTCGTGTTGTCCCAGTTTTGCCTTGGATCTAGGACCTTCTTGTCCTGCTGCTGTCGTTTTAAATCAGTTTGGGTAGGACGGTTGGTCTGATCTTGTAAGGTCCTTGCAACCCGAAGCCTGAAGGTAAATCTGAACTTCCAGGTTCCAGCGCTAATCAGGAGGAAAGAGAAGGTCGAGAGGGGATTCCCTCGTCAGATGTCACTGTTGGGTCCACACCTGGGAAAAAGAACTGACTGCTGCTAAAACGCTTACCTGAAACTGGGCTCACCTCTTGGTGGATGTTGAGCCGAAACATACAACAAGCCAAAGACTAGGAAAAGGAAGGGTTTTGCTTGCACCAAGTGCAGAAGAACAGCTGGGATCCTTCCTGAAGCAGTGTCTTCCTGAACCACAGTGGAACCAGGCAGTTTTAAGCATACATATTCATGAAGAGCCTGGTGCAATGCGAATACAGCTTGGGATTGGGGCAAAGTCATCATATGGTGCCCGAGTCTAGGTCAAAGTCACCAGGGCCAGCAAGGGTCAGTATCATCGATTCCCTGGCTTCAGCTGGTCAGGTATCTGAGAGCTGGTTTCTTTCACTTAGCATAAATGTTTTCAAAGTTTCTCCATTTTGGAGCATGACCAAGTATTTCATTCCTTTTTATGAAATGAAAAATGTTCCATTGCATGGTGTATGACGTTTCATTCATCAGTGGTGGACATTGGGTGTTTCCCTCTTTTTGATGAAGGATAATTGGAAGACAGGCAGGCAGGGACAAATACCTCTCCCCTGAAAAGGATTTTTACACCCACCCTGGAGGGAACCCTCCACCGTGTTCTACGGGATAGATAGAGGACAAAAGCCTGACTGGGCGACAGGTGCAGGGAGGGTAAATCAGATTGAAATGGCCCTCCCACAAGCCCCTAAAAACCCCTAGACTCAGAGAAGGTGGTGGCAACCCTCTCGGGTCCCCTCCCGCTCTGGGAGCTTCCTGATACGGCTCAATAAACCTTGTTTTGCTGCCCACCACTCTGGTCTAACTTCTTCATTCTTCAAAGTGGCATGACCAAGAACCGCGGGCACTGAAGGAGAAGTAAATCCTGTAACAGTTGATGATCCTGTGAAGGCTGCAATGAGCATCTCAGTACAAGTTTTTGTGAAGACAGAGGTTTTCATCTCTTTTGAGTATATACCTAGGCTTCTTTTCCAGAAGCTCAGCAGGCAAATGGCTTCAGCATATACAGGCCCAGGTCCTTCCATAAGCTCTGAGGGATATTCCCTGAGCCCCTGACCTCAGACCTGGCAGGTTAAGCTGAAATTCTACTCAAACTTCAAGGCCCACTTCATGCACAGGACACAGTCATTCAGTAAATGTTTATTCGTTCTATACAAGGTGCCAAGCTCTCTGCTACATGCTGGGGATGTGGAAATAACAGCATAGCATCTGAAAGAAAAATTTAGCCAAGTTAATGTGAAGATCTAATGAGCTTTATTAAGCAATTTATGAATTGACTAGCATCCCACATCTGGCAAATAAGGGGAACTCTGAGGAGTTGTACAAAATGGAAGTTTTTTATGGGAGAGAGGTTGGGGCAAAAAGGTTACTAGCCAAAGAAAGGACTGGTCTGGTCAGGTTACCTTCCCTTAGCCAGAAGGGCAGAGGGTCATGCCATTTTCCTTGGGGAGTGAGGGGATGGAAAGGACCCATGTGATGGATTACCTCATTTGTGCTAACCAGAAATTCTGGATTCATTCGCTTAAAATTCCATTCTTGGGAAGACAGAAACTGCAGGTAAGTCTTGGTTTGCTGTCCTGGGGGCAAGTGACTCTGAGGAAAAGAGGGTATAGGCAGGGACAGATAGGGGGCCCGTGACTCCCCTGACTAGGCTCACATAGGGGGCTACGTGACCAGGCTCACAGAAATCCCAAATAGGCTCACAGAAACCCCAGATGTGGAGAAATGCTGAGGTGGACAAAACCAGAGATAAGGGAATCAGACCACCTGGCCTTGAATGTCAGGGAGTTTGGGGGATTTTTTTGTTTTTTTGTTTTGTTTTGTTTTATTTTGTTTTTTTTGGCAGCTATACTGTAATCGCAGAAAATGACCAGACCTCAAAGAAGGGAGCCATTAAGGATCATTAAGTTATCATTAGTCCTTGCTCAAACCAAGCCAGCATAAGAATTTCAAGGCTACAAGCTTCCTGTCAGTTCTCAATAAAAGACTGCCAGTAAAAGCCCTCAGTGGCAACCCATTTGGGACCCCTGTCACTGTAGAAAGATTTTTTTCTTTCCTTTCTGCTCTCTCCTTCATTTAATAAACTTTCACTTCACTTCACCCTTTTGTGTCCACAAGATTCATTCTTTAACTCTGCGAGACAAATACCCCCACAATCCTATAACAACTCTTCCCTGGGCCTGTGGCTTTCTTTTTAACTATAGGCAAAAATGCTTATCCTCATGGAGTTTAAGATCCAGTGAGGGCATTGAGGAGAATAAACAAGTCAATTATACAGTGTGTTCCTTTCTCCATGAAGCAGTCCTAGATGCGGCAGGAAGGGTTAAATTCTACTCAAACAGTACTTGTTTATTTCTTTTATTTCAAAAACATGACTTCTCACTCTCCAATGGCACTCAATTCAAAATTTCATAAAAAAGAGATAAATGTAAAGTACTCAGCTCTCCTGTTATGATGAGGAGACTTTGACCATGGTCATCTGTGTGTCCTCCCTATTGGGGTTTCCTTTTATGAGCGCCATTACGGGGGTTTGTAAGTGACTGACACCTTGTGGGAGATGACATGTCAAAACACTGATTTGTAGTCTAGAGTCCACGGTTCTCAAGATATGACTGGGTGAGCTTGCAGCTGGAACCATCATGACCTGCAGCCTTCTTCCCCACTTGTGAGCTCCTCAGCTAACCCACTCAGTTGAGGGTTTAGTAACCATGGGCAGATTCTGAGACTTCCTTGCTTCCACTCCATTCTTTAATTGGGACCAAACAGGTATAAGTACATGTGTCTAGCTAGCTCTCTGATGTGCCCTGGCAGGCACAGGGACTGTGCAGCAGATAGCAGCCTGTAATAGGGGAAACAAAGGCAGAAGGAAATGTAGAAAAAAATTAAATGTCCTTATAACCTGCAGCCCATATTGACAAATACTTGAGATCCGCAGACTATAACATTCCTCCAGGAAGCTCCCAACCATCTTAATGCTTTGCTAGAGGGGAAAAACAACCTTCGCTTGGCAATAGCAATGCTTCCAGGACCTTGCGAGTCTTCTTTAGCCTACGAAAGTCCTTTTGGAACTTCCCTTTTCTTTATTTCCCCCAACCCCAAAGTATATCACCAGCCGCAACTAACAACCTTGGGGAAGTAGTTCTTTCTGCCCATGGGTCTTGTCCCCCTGCTTTAATAAAATAATTTCTTTGCACTAAAGACTTCTCAAGAATTCCTTCTTAGCTGGAGCACTACTCAAAAAATACATCACCTGGAACCTCTTGGAGTCTACCAGACCTACAGCTTTCTTATTACCAGGAGCACCTGGATAAAATCCTAGACTTTCCTGAGCCTCTCGAATAAAACTGGGATCATACCTAGGTTGCAAAGTTGTCAGAAGGATCAGAAACCTGGGGATGCATCGAGGTCTTGAGCCAGGCCACTGTCTCCATCAGCCTCCCTAGCCACTCTCCGAATAAACTCCAGGGAAAATAGTGTACTTGCTGTGTGTGTCCCCTTTAGGACAGGTCTGGCACACCTCTTCCAAACAGATTTCTGCCCCTAAGATCCTTCTCTATAGACATCCTGACACAGGTCCTGAAATTCATACCCATTTATTATTACAAAACTGGAGGACCTTATAGGCATGTTCTCAGAATATCAACGCTAAAGGAGCCTGTTCAGGTTCTTCTGGGAGACCTGCTATCATGATACCCCCAACTCAGTGGTTTCCGAATGAATGAAATAAGGGACAGTCATCCCCTCCTCCAAGAAGGGATCCGGCTTTGAATGGCTGCTTTCAGGCGTCGGCGGCCCCTGGGGAATTTCTCCCGGCTGGATGGAAGCCCTTCGGGCCACCTTCATCTCCCCTCGCTTCTGGCCCCCATCGGTAAGGCAGGCCGCCGACAGGGCTCGGGGCCCCTCGGGGCCCCCCTTCCCGGGGCCGGGAGCCCACCCCCAGCGACTCAGAGGCGGGCGCAGAGTCCGCAGCGGAGGCGGCGTGCGGCGGAGGGGTGGAGGGCGGAGGGGTGGAGGGCGGAGGGGTGGAGGGCGGAGGGGTGGAGGGCGGAGGGCGGAGGGCGGAGGGCGGAGGGCGGGGGGCGGGCCCCGGCTCGCAGCCGTCACGTGGCGAGTCAGCCGGGCGCGCAGGGCGGGGCCGGGCGCGGTAAATAGGCGCCGGGGCAGGCTCTGGGAAGCGACGGCGGCTGCCCGGGCACTGGCGGTGGTGGCGGTTCCTGCGCGCTCGAAGACTGCAGGCCCAGGCTCTCGGCTGCGGGGCTCGGTGAGTGCGGACCGGCGGCCCGGGCGCGGCGCGAGCGCGGTGGAAGTGACCTTGGAGGGGGACGGGCAGGCCGGGGCCCCTCTGCGCCCCCAGCCAGGCCCAGGCGCGGTCCCCAGGCATCCCGGGGGGCGGGGGGGCGGAAAGACGGGGGACCCTCGGGCTGCCCCAGCGGGGCGGGCAGGGGTGGCAGCTCGCAGGCTCCTAAAAGTCGTTGGGGAGAGAAAAACCAAAAAACAACCCCAGGCGGGCAACTCGGCACCCACCCCCGACTCTGACCAGAAAGCAGGCGCCCGCCGGCCCCCTCTCCTAGGGCTGTGCTCTCCACCCCAGGTGGGCTCAGCCCGACCCCCACGGTCCGCCGGGCTCCGGGCTCCGGGGTCGGGCCTGGGAAGCTGCCGGGGAGGAGCTGGGGAGTTTGCGGGGGAGCTCCGGGGGAGGAGCTTGCGGGAAGCGCTTGGCTTGGATCCTGGTGACTTTCTCGTGGAATCCAGGTCCCCAACCCCCTGTGAGCTTCGGGGCCTCAGTTTCCTCAGGAAATTGCTGAAAGAGTGTCTCCCTACAGGTGTTTTCTTATTCCAAAGGGTTTGCTTGGGCAACTTTCTACACAGAACCACATGCACAATTTTGGGGGCCCCGGGAAATAGAAACCAGAAAACTGGAACCTGGAACTGGGTGGAGTAGGGTGGAGGCCACAGGATGAGTTAAACCTGCTGATGGGAGGACAAATTTAAGCAGAGGGGTTAGGAGACCAGGTAAGGGGCTTGGGAGTCCCAATCGCCCTCTTCCTGGGAGGCTGAGGTGGAAGGAGAAGATGCCACTCCTTACTCCTCCAGTGTCCTGGAAGGGAGACTGTGCCTTTCATAGGTCCAGGACTGTTTGGGAGAAGGGAAAGCAGGGCAGAGTCCCTGGGGCACCACCTCTTCCCTCGGTTGATGACCCTGGAGTCCTGGGAGAGGCAGCATCTGGGTAGCATTGAGGGGTGACAGAGTGTGGGGGCTCAGCAGGCCACCCAGGTAGATGTGAATTGCATTTGCCTTAGTGGGTCTAGGTCATTCTCTTCCCCTAGCACTGAAGAAGCCAACAGGCTGTGCAAGGATAAGGACACTATCCCATCCCCACATCCTCTACCAGTCCCTCACACCCAGTGGTTCAAATGGAGATCTGGCCTCTTTAGTTTGCTTAGAAAAACTGATCTTCGGGTGCTTCCACTAGACACAAATGCAGCTGGAATGCATTCATCCCGTTGATTCTGTAGATTCAGAATGATAAGGTGAGTAGGTTTAGAAGGGTGTCTGGTTAGGTAAGGGCTGCTTTTCTTCCATAACATCCTTAAATAATGGAGAATTGTTTCGGTTTTTTGTTTGGTTTGGTTTTTAAGTAGGCTCCGTGCCCACCATGGGGTTTGAACTCAAAACCGTGAGATCAAGAGTCACATGCTCTACTGACTGACCCAGCCAGGCACCTTGAGAATTGTTTCCTGTTGGCACTGGTGATGATGACTAGAGCCCTTGAACTTTATAGAGAAAGGGGCTGAGCTGCACCCTCTCCCCCATACACACACCCAGAGAGAGTTGAAGGTACCCTGGAGAAAACTTCTGCTCAAATCTTTTTGGGCATCTGTCCCAGAGCTGGGGTATTGCCATTCGGCAGTAGAAAGGTGTAGATCCCTTATCTGGGGGCTCCACAAGCCAGGCCAGCCCTGGCTCCAGTAACTCCCCTGCTATTGGGTCAGGGCATCTCTGTTTCTGGACTGGTCTGGTGGGTGGTGAGGGTGGAAGCTCTTTGGCCCCATGAACCTGTCCACGTCCTGCTGATTCAGCGGCTTGAATTGAGGCCTTTCTCCGAGACTGGTTGGTTCGTTCCTCAATTATAGGACCTGGGCGTGGGGGTAGGAAGTTGAGTACATTTTAGGAGTAAGAGATATTTTGTATTCCTGCTGGGCAGTTGGATTGGGAAGCAAGGGAGAGCACATTCAGGGGAGTTGTGGGGCGTCCGCTGGGTGATTTTCTTAAATGTGTTACGGAGTTGTGGCTGTGTGGAATATCCCTGTCCTTGGGAGGATAGGACTAGGCTATTTCCGAGTAAGGGCTCATAATGTCTGCTGCCTGTTTTAGATAGTTTGACATAAGGAAAATGTGAAAGATGGTAAGAACTGGATCAAGAAGATCAAGAAGGAAGGAAATCAGGCACTTTTCATATGGTTCAGCCTCACGTGCAGAGGTGGTGGGGTTGACAAGTTGATGAATGTAGGTGGGCATATGCAGGTGTGTATTGTACTCAGTGGATGTTGGGAGGCAGTCTCCAGACAGCAGTGTCTACACCTGGTCTCGTGTCCTTCATCACCTCTTGGTTTAAGCTCCGAGCACACTTCCGGAAGCTGCCGAAGGGTGGGTGGGCAGTAAATCCTGGGTCTTTCCATGGCTGTTCATGTTCATATCCTACCGAGGGATCAAATGCCCGTATATATTTAGACTTAACCTGTCTCGATTTTACCCTCCAGCCTCATCCCCGTCTGGGGCTCACACAGCTCAGGCTTCCGTGGGGTTCCCAGGAAGTACATTTCCTCTTGGACACAGCTCCTCTTGGCCAGAGGCCGGTTCTGGCTTGTTTGCTCTGCAAGCCCCGTGACCACCTCAGAGCCCGCTTCTGGTCTTCCCGAGGGACAGGTAGCTCCTATCTTGTCTCTTTGTAATTCTTTTGCACGTTTTGGGGGGTGCTTTTATTACTTTGTATCAGTCCCTGAACAATGTTAGTAAAAGTGATGTAACTGTAATTATGCCATTCGTATCCTTTCCTGCTTCTGTTTATGAGGGTTATTCTTTTTTTTTTTTTTTAATTTATTTGTCATAGAGGGAGAGAGAGCGAGCGAGCACAGGCAGACAGAGTGGCAGGCAGAGGCAGAGGGAGAAGCAGGCTCCCTGCCGAGCAAGGAGCCCGATGTGGGACTCGATCCCAGGACGCTGGGATCATGACCTGAGCCAAAGGCAGCCGCTCAACCAACTGAGCCACCCAGGCGTCCCTATGAGGGTTACCTCCATACATGGAGGTCTAGTGTCTACTGAGGGGCAGGTTGTTTTTACTTTCTCACTGTTCATGGCAGGCAGGGCAGGCAGCACTGCAGTAAATCCTGGTATCTCTCTGGCACTCCTAAGAGTTTTTCTAGGGCGAAAGCAGGAGAAGTCCAGTTAACTCCTGGGTCGTAAGATGTGTGCGTCTTCCATTGTGCTGATAGAATGCTGTCCGAGTTTTACAGTGTATACTGCCAGCAGTGGGTGAGGGTCCCTCTTCTTCATTTACCACCACTGGATATTACTAGACTTTAATTTTTACCCACCTGATGGGCTTGAAATGGTGTTGCTCTTTTCATTTCGATGACCAGGAATACAAATAATTCTTTGCTCTTAGAAATCATTGGAGAGTGAGGATTTCTATTGTTGTGGATCGCTGACTATGTAGTTTTAATGTGTTTGTTAACAGCTAGAACTCACCGAGCTTTCTCTAGATCCTGACAGGTATCTGGACTTTTGCAACTAGATAACCTTTTCTAATTTTTTTTTTTTTTTAACCTTCAGAATGCTTGTGAGTTTTGGGTAGTGCAGTTTGACTCTTCCATTTTACAGATGATAACACTGTGGCTCCTGCAAGCTTGTGACATGACAGGGGTCACTAATATAATGGTGGTGGAGTTTTAGAGTTTGATCTCTTCACAGTTGTCCATCCCTCTTCAGGTACACTCCTCCGGGCTCGCCCGTGTTGTTTTCTCAGACACCACTTTCTCTGACCTGTAAAACAAGTTCGATACAAGCCAGAGGTCCTTTCCCAGCATTACTGTTTTTGGACTGTGGGGTGCCCAGGAAGCTGCCTGCCAGTGTTATCTGTCTCTACCAGGCTCTTAACTCACTTCAGTCTGGTCAAGATAACCTAGTCACTAGCAAGGGTGAGGGGAGGAGGATGGGATAGATACCACCACAGTAGTAAACCGATCCAGTCTAAAACACTGAGAACAACCCAGTTATTCTGCCAAGGGACCCAGCAGGGGCTGGGCTTCTCCGTGACCCTCTGACCTGGGCTGGGGTGGGGTGTGCTTACACATACACCAGTCACTCAGCCTCTGGGCTTGCACAAGACCTGGGAAGGTGGTGCCAGCCCAGGCCTGTGGCCACTCCAGGGTTGAGGCATCGGCAGACATCAGCTGGGAGCCATCTTTTCCTCCACTGAGCCCTGTGGGTGCTTGGGAATGCTTTGTTCTGCTGGTCAAGGTAGCAGAATGAACCATTATTTAAGGACTTGTTGCTAAAACTAGGGTGGGGACGCCTGTGTGGCCCAGTCTGTTGAGCCCCTGCCTTCTGCTCAGGTCCTGGAATCAGTCCTGCATCAGGCTCCTTGCTCAGCAGGGAGCCTGCCTCTCCCTCTGCCTCTGCCTGCTGCTCCCCCTGCTTGTGCGCTCGCGCTCTCTGAAATAAAAAATAAAAGTAGGGTGATCCTAATTTTTCTGAGGTGGGGGGGAACTAGTCTGGGATGGCACAGCTTGACCAGCCTGTGAGTAGAGCGCTATGCGCTTCCCGCACCAGTGAGGACACAGCCATTCCCTAGTGGCAGTTAGTCCATCGCCTGTCTGTCTGCTCCGAGCCAGGCTGCGTGGAAGGCACTTCGAAAAAGACCGTCTCCTTCGGTCTCCCAGCAGCCTGGTGAGGTGCATACGTCTTTGTCTTCGTGGGGCCTCGAGAGGAACCAGAACCAAGCTGGGGAGGCAGCGTCTTTCTGTTGCTTGCTTTTGTCACTGTCAGTGTCTCCACCCCCTGAGCCCCCAGCCAGCAGGGAGATGGGATCTAGCCTGCGATTGAATTAGAGCCGCAGTGCTCCTGTGAGCTGGGGAGGCATGGAACACTGATCTCATTTCAATCTCCAAGGGTTTCCGCCAGCTTGACTAAAGTAGTCCTAAGGTCCTTCAGAATCCAGGTGGTATGCCTGTTTTAGAAACCGAGACGTGAGAATGTAATGCCCCCTTTAGCATCTCAGTAAGTCAGTATCTGAGTCCGTAAGCAAAGCTTGTGAGCAGAGGCTTCCAGAACTTTGCCCAAATTATTGTTTCTCAACAATACAAAGATTTTCACCTGCCCAGGGCCTTCCCGGTGTCTATTGTTTGAAGCCGAAGGTCATAATTTTCTTGTTTGCAGGATATGGGCTGCTATGGCTGATCTTAAGCAGAGTTCCATTTGTAGGCACTGTAGCCAGATGGTTTCCAGGCACTGTGGGAGAAGAGTTTGACTGGCCTGCCCTGCTCAGCCTGGTGGGAATTAGTCCCTGGTTTTGGGACAGATGGTTGGCAGGTGGGTGGCAGGGGGAGTACCTGTGAGTGACCTAAAATGTTTAGGTGGGTGAGGCATGTGGGGCTGCCCTTTTTTTTTTTTTTTTTTTAAGAGAGTGCACAAGTAGGGGGAGGGGCAAAGAGGAGAAAGCAGACTCCCCGCTGGGCAATGAGCCCAAGGCAGGGTTTAGTCCCGGGACCCTGGGATCATGACCTGAGCCAAAGGCAGTTGCTTAACCGACTGAGCCCCCCTGGGCACCCCCAGCCAGGGCCCTCTCACTGCTTCCCCAGGTTCCCCTGGGGCCTGCAGGGCTGTGAGCCACACAGCTTTGGCCCACTGCAGTGGGTGCCCTTTCTGGGTCACACAGCAGTTGCCCGGGGGCATTTAGCTGCAGGGAGTCTGGCTCTAGACCACAGAGAGCCAGCTGGTGCCTGTTCATCCTCACAGCTCTAAGGAGGCAGATGGCAATGAGGAGCCCTTTTGGCTTTGTTGTTTTTAATTTGAGGATTGTAAGCCATGAGGCAGTTAGATAGTATCCATTACGAGCAGAAACAGGAAACATCAAGGCCGTGATTCAGACTCAAAGGCAAGGTCTCCTTTGGTGCCATCGGAGATGAAGGCGCTGGTGTCAGCCCCCATGGCGCTGCCCTAGCACGGAGGCGTAGCTGGGCAAGTTGCCGTCGGAGGAAATGAAGAGCTGCCTAGTTTTGATGTGTAGGTGGTGCACCGAAGCAGCCGAAACTTCAGGAACAGCTGCCTTGAATGTGAGAGAGAAAGCTGCAGCCGAGTTCTCTAAACAGGTCCCACTCGATCTTCCCAGCGCTCCTGCCTGTCCACCTGCCCCCTGGTCTGCAGGCACTCTGCTACTGATCTGCAGGGCATAGCCTTATTCTGTGGCTGTGGGCAGAATCGGGGCCCTCAGCCTGTGGTCCTTTAGAGCCAGCTGTGGAGGAGGTCCCACAGCACATGAACTGCAGCAGCGGGCAAGGCTGAGCAGAGGAGGGGATGAGAGCCGTGCCAGAGACCCATTCATCTGTATCTGTATTGCCCAGAAGATCACGGCTGGGCTTACTTGGAAATCTCACATACCTGTGTCCCGTCTCCTTCGATTTGGGGCAGATTGAGAATCCAGTCTCCCCAAGGGCTCTACAGCCTTAAAAGGAAGCTTTGGTAAAAACCAAGCTCGGTGGCAGGTCCAACTGTTTCCATGTCCTTGGAGAATAACAGGACCGAAGCCTTCTGCAACTCAGCGAGCGTCACTCCTCTCCTGCATCCATTCTGTCTTCTTCCAGAGCCCCAAGGTCCACCATAGTCTTGGGAATGGCTTCAGAGTCGTCTGGGGAATGATTATGCTATAAGGGGGGTTCATAGGATCCACTGGCCACAGGCCCCTTTCGCACATGACGACATTCTACAGAACTTCAATGGCATGTGCTTCCATAGAAACTGTCGAGTGCTATAGGGGTCTGGAAAGGGAAGAAGTGCCAGAGCCTGTTTTTTTTCGTAGCCAGAGATTGGCTTGGCAAAGGGCCAGAGGGATGTAGTGGAACCCCAGGTTCCCCCAGGAAGGCCAACTGCCTGAGGTTTGGAGGGACCATCTGCCTACAGCTGTTCCCTCTGCCTGTCCACACCCTGCAAGCGAGTCTGGTGACTTCAACTGTTCTTATCCAGTTTGGGCCCCTCTTTTCTCACAGAATAAGGACTTTCTGTTCATTCTGTCCTGTAATTAAAAAAAAAACCACAAAACTGACAAAAGGGAAGTATTTGCCCCAAAGAGGGGAAGCGAAAGCTGCTGCTTCTGTTTCAAGCGCAGGCCGTAGGACCGACCCATGGCCGGCTTGTTGAGAGCAAAGCTCACATTAGCTAGCTGCTGTAGCTGGTCCACTGTGCATGATTCTGCAGATGCAGAAAGATGCCGGGCACTCCCTGGGGTGCAGTCACCACTGCTCTTGGGACATCTGTGTCTGTCCTTTCTAGCAGGAGAAATCTGACTTTACAGTCTTCGGGCTCAGCATTCTCCCAACCTCTAGAAAAGGAAGCCCAGTTGGAGGTTAATTGAAGTTAGAACCTCATTTTTAATTCAGACTGTGGTGTAGAGGTACTCTGGGCATGTCTGGAGTGAATGGGAGTTACCTGGCACAGGCTAGAAGTGGGGACGCAGGGGGCAGGGAGGGAAGAAAGGAGGGTGGCTGGTGGGACCTGGGAGTTGAGGGTGCCCAAGGGAGCAGCCCTTTGCTGCTTTCCTACTATAGAGCAGGTGCCATTATAGCACTCTTGATTTCCACCTGGAAAAAAGAAGGGTCATGAGCCCCCTTTTACAGCTGAGGCTCAGTGCAGATTGGTACTCAAGGCTGCACAGTAAGGGAAAGATCTGAACCCAGGTCTCCTGACTCCAAGCCCAGTGCTCATCCTGGCCATGGGCCACAGCAGCCTATTCACTACTTGAACCCAAATCCAGACTTTCTCCCAAAGCCACAGCCCTGTGCTTGGGGTGCCCACATGCTCAGTGCTAGTGGGGCTTGGAGTCAGGGGTTCAAGCTGAGCTCCTGACTTCCAGGCTCATGGCTCTGCAGTTCGCTGGGGTCCCTGGTTCTCCCTGATGCAGGGTTAAGATGGGGAGAATGACGTTGACAGGAAGTATGGAGGAGGACCTGTGGAACCAAGAGAAGAAGGGCAAGTGCATGAAAGTCTCACTTGCGGGGGCCTGGCAGGCCTCGGGAGTTGACTTGGCTATGGCCATGGCGCAGCCCTCGGCACGGAAACGGACAACCGCCTGGGAAATGGGTGGTGCCTCTTTGTTCTCTGCCACGAGAAAAAAACAGAGAAAGCTTGTTTCAAGTCCAAGTTACCATGGAATTGCTCCCCTTCCCTACTTGCTCGTGACTTAACATCTCAGCCGATGGCAGAGCCCCCAGGGATCACTGTGGGATGCCCCTCTGTGACGTGTGGGGAGTATTTCTCTGCGGCTGCCTCAGCACCCTGCCACATTCCCGGACCCCTGATGGGTCACGGTGGAAGCCGGGGAGGGCGGCCCTGCCGGCTGTGATTTGAATGGGCTTATCATCCAGGCCTGGCCCTGCTGGCATGGGTCTGATTGCCCGTGTGCCCGGAGCCCACACTCCATTGATCGTTCATGAGGTTCTCCTGTCATGGGGAAACGTGAAGGTATGGAGCGAGTATAAGTCAGAGGGCATCAGGGTAAAGGAAGGGATCACAACTGCTTTGCTTCTTTGCTCAGAAGATGCTATGAGAGAGACCTCTGCTCGGTTGCTCCTTCTGAGGTGTGAGGACACGGCAAGACATTTACCTACCATGAGAGAAGCCGTGTGGGTCCCTGATATGGTCATAAGAGCACCAGCCTCCCCGTAAGGCACTGAAAATGAGAAGGTTAAGTGTTTTGAGCAGAAAGTCACTAGGAGAAGGCCTCACTCTTGACTAGGAGTCAGTTGGAAGTACATTTGGGGGCTCGGGGTTTTGGGTAGTCCTAGTTGCCTTTCTTCCTAAAAGAGCCAAACTTTGAATATAGTATGTTCATTTAATTTTTTAAAAAAGATAGTGAAAAATAAGTCTGCCCGCCACACATACTACTTTAACACTTTTTTGATGTTTTACATGTGGTAATGGTAAGAGGCATGTGCGTTGCTTCCTGGGCTCACACACTTACCGTGACTCATCTGCTACTTGCTTTTTTCCACTTACGCGTGTGTTGGGCATATTTTACTTTATCAGGACAATATGATTCACTTCACCTACTTCATTCTTAATGGCTGCTTTGTCTTCTGTTAATCATTTACTGTAACTGAACAGTTATTCTGTTATTAGACACCTGCTTTGTTTCTTTTGTCATGCAGAGAATATTCAGTAAACATCTGTATACCTGTTCTTTATCTTCGAATTTGAGGCCAGTAGGGTTAATTTCTAAATATCAAATTGCTGAATCAGAGGGCGTGCAGATTGCAAAAGTAATAGAAATGTCCTGGCCATCATCTCCGTGATTGGGCTTACCTCTGGGGTTCAGCAGCCCAGCGTGGCTGCCTGCCCATGCCTGACCCCACCAGGGACCAGCCAGCTGCCCATCTTTGCAAGCCCTTCATTTTATCTGTACTTCCCGGTGCTTGAGTATCTTTTGATATCTGATGGCTATTTGTCGTTTTTTTTTTTTTTAAGATTTTATTTATTCATGAGAGATGGAGAGAGAGAGAGGCAGAGGGAAAAGCAGGCTCCCCACTGAGCAGGGAGCCTCATGTGGGGCTTAATCTCAGGACTCCAGGATGGTGACCTGAGCCAAAGGCAGATGCTTATTAACAAACTGAGCCACCCAGGCGCCCTGTACTATTTTTTCTGTAATTTAATTATGTGTCCTTTTGCCATTTCTCTATTCTGTTTTTATTCGGATTGTTAAGCACCTTTTGCATATTAAGGAAATGAAGCTTTAAGCACATGGAAGTACTTTTTGTCAGTGTGCCACTTTTTATCTTTTTGTTTTTCTCCTAGAAAGAGAGGCTTTATTTTCAGTAATCAAGCTCCGTCTCTTTAAGGTTCTGTTTGTTGATCATAGGTGTTTCTCATTTGGATAGTACAGTTTTTAAAATGCACTTATTTCCTTCATGTGTTTTTATTCAAGATCTTTGTTCCGCATACCACTTGTGTGAGAAATCAGGTGTAAACATTTGGCCTTCCTACGTTTTTCACAATGCAGAGCCAGTGGTGCGGGCACGTACCCTGAGACAGGCCTTTCCTCTCCCACCGGTGCCACGAACCCTAAGCCTCTGAATGGTTTTGTTGATCGGACTGTTCCGGGCCAGTGTCAGGCAGGGTTGGATACTATCTCCACTACCCCAGGGGGCAGGCAGGCGACTCTCCTGCTCTTTTCCAGAGCTGTTTGCTGTTGTCACACCTCTGTCTTTCGGGATGGGTTGTTGCTTAAGCAGCCCTCAAGTTTAAATCTTGCCTTAACTATAATTCACTGTGGGAGGCAGCAGGCCCAGCTGTGACCTGGAAGGATGTGGGTCCTTCTGGAAGCCCCTGAGGTCAGGGACAGGAAACCCTCCCCCTTCCAGCCCCAGAAACTACCCCTCCCCCTCGCCTGCCCACATGGGTCTCCCACAAGGCCCAGCAGTGGGGGGGGGGCGGGGGGGCAGACTGTGGTACCCGGAACATTCCTTGCTTTCCTTAGAGCTGCTTGCCTAAGAGCATAATTCAGAGGTGCAGCCAGTCTCCTGACTTGCCGGCCAGTCTAAGATCTAAGGACTGTGGTTATAATGTGATGGGTTCCCTTCCTGGAAGCCAGGCCTTGGCTGACTGGAAAAACCAGAGAAAGTCGAAGACTTGTGCCACTGGCCAGACTAGCTCTCCCTCCCTGGTGCTATTGGGCTTCATTGGCCTGTTTTTGCTTGTTTCCCTGTTTATGCTTGTTTTATATCCCAAATGTAGCTTGTGAAATAGATTTTGTTTTGCATTTTTCTAATCTCAGTGGTTCTCCCTTTGGGACCTAATCACCTAAGAATGTTCACTCTCAGCACTAGCCTGGAAAAGGCTCGAACCCAGTTTGACAAACCCAGCGAGAGGCAGTTTGGCACTAGCAGGGAGGGCCCCAAACTCCTTTTAGCCTGAAGATAGGGGTCTGTTGATGGGTTTCGGATGTTGTCATTGGTACTGCCTATGGCCTGGGCCTTGGGTTATGACGGACAGGAGGGCCGGCTGGCCCCGGGTCCACAGCTCCCCAGATAGCTGCACATCAGTGAACAGCCCTGTCTCAGAGCATAAGTCCGGCTTGAGATCGGCTCAGGGGACCCCAGGAGACCCAGGCAGCACACTGGTTACCAGGCCGCAGCCGCAGAGGGGCCTCCCTGCCCGCAGCTCACTCTCTCCTGGCTCCCGGACACGGCCCGTCTTCGCCCCCCTGGGCGGCTATGACAGAATTCTACAGATGGGGTGACTGCTCAACAGAAGTTTGTTTCTCAGTTGGGGACACTGTGGGAGTGTGAGGTCAGGGTGCTGGCATGGTCAGGTGAGGGTCCTTTTCCAGGTGACCCCCTTCCTGTGTGCTCCTGGCGTAGAGGGCAAGAGGGAGCTCTCTGGGGTCTCTTGTGAGAACTCTAGTCCCATCCTCATGAGAACCACCCCCAACAGCCCCAAATCCAAATCCCATCATGTTGGGGTTAGGATTTCAACATGAGTTTGGGTGGTGGTTGGGGTGGACGCGCATTCAGTCCACAGCACCACAGGCCCTTTGTGCTACAGGCATTGGTGGGGACTGTGGTGAGATGAGGCCTGGGAGCTCATGGGCACTGTTGGTCTTTGAGGGCTCTTGGCCTCCACACCCGGACTTCACAGAGAAGGACACTGAGGAACAGAAGGGGGCACATGGTGGAGCCAGGAAGAGAACACGGGTCTTTTCGATGCCTGGGTTGTGTCTGGCCCTAGAACCCTGCTGCCTGAGATGGCCCCCTCATGTATGTAATGCACTTGGAGCATCCTGATGTCTTGTCTTTTCTAGGCGAATCGAAGATCCAGCTTCCAAAATGTGGCAGCTCTTGGCCACCCTTAGCTGCCTGGTGGTGCTGACCGGTGCCCAGAGAAGGCCGCCTTTCCAGCTGCTGTCGGATGAGCTGGTCCTGTATGTTAACAAAGGGAACACTACGTGGAAGGTGAGCCGTGGGGACCGCTTCTGTGCGCGCCCCTCCCCCAGGGGTTTGGTTGATGCATTCTGCCTCCCAAAGGTGGTGGCTGCAGCTGCAGCCGTGGGATGGTCTGTCCCAGAGTCGGTCTGATTGAGAGTCGTGGCCACTCCAGACCGTGCTAACCTCCCTGCTCCTTCCCCCTGCCCCGTGCTGTGTGTGCATGCACACGGTGGTGCACAGGAGATAAACGAGCTTTGGAAGTGCTCACAGCCAGGAAGACCCTGGACACCCCTACCCCCCAGTCCTGGTAGTTGTTAAGGCCCATCAGGCGGCTCCCTGCTTCTGCCCAGCCCTGAGGCGTGGGTCTACAGGAATAAAGAATGAGCCATGTTCAGGGCTACAGAGGGTCTCTCTGGACCTCAGCAAGTGTAGCAGATCTGAGAAGATACCCAGTGGTCTGGGAGCTGTGTACCCCCTTGCTGTGCAGGGTGCCTGTCCCAGGCTGTCCACGCAGTGCTAACAGAATACCACTGATTGGGTGCTTCATAAATAGAAGTGCATTGCTTGCCGTTCTGGAGGCTGGAAGTACAATTTCAGGGTGCCAGCATGGCTGGATTCTAGGGGAGTGCCTCACTTAGTGGGCGGGGCAAGCCAGCTCTCACAGCTCCTGTTAGGGTACTAACCCCATTCACCAAGTCTCCAGCTTCGTGACCTAATCAACTCCCGAAGGCCCCACCTCTGGGTACCATCACCTTGAGATTTAGGTTTCAACATGAATTTGGGGAGACACATTTCTTTTGCAGTCCCCTAACCCCCCTTGCTCTCCTGAGCTGGACGGGACCCCTGGCCCTGTCAGGCCTAAATGCACCCCACCCCGGCGCACTCCCTCTGTTGACTGCTGTGGCTGGGGCTCTCCTGCAGGCTGGACACAACTTCCACAATGTGGACCGGAGCTACCTGAAGAAGCTGTGTGGCACCTTCCTAGGTGGACCGAAGCCGCCCCAGAGGTGAGTGCCTGCTACCTGGGGATGGAGATGCTGCCGCACCTGCCCCACTGCCCTAGGAACAGCAGGGGTTGGTTTGGGACCTCGGGAAAGAGGGAGTAAGAAGGCCTCCTTGAGAAAGGGGAACCCTCCTACACTGTTGGTGGGAATGCAAGCTGGTGCAACCGCTCTGGAAAGCAGCGTGGAGGTTCCTCAAAAAGTTGAAAATAGAACTACCCTATGACCCAGCAATTGCACTACTGGGTATTTACCCTAAAGATACAAACGTAGTGGTCCGAAGGGGCACGTGCACCCGAATGTTTATAGCAGCAATGTCTACAATAGCCAAACCATGGAAAGAGCCTAG
>PISX010027796.1:0-22459 GCA_004024625.1 Mellivora capensis | reverse complement strand
GAGCCCAGACTCAGCCACCCCCCTCACCCAGGCTGAGCCCAGGGTTTTGCTCCAGGTAGCGGGTAAGTCCATTTCCTTTCTGCTGGACATGGGGGCTACCTACTCTGTTCTTCCTTCCTACGCGGGACAGACTCAATCCTCACCGGTTGCTGTTGTGGGAATCGATGGAAATTCCTCCAATCCTAGGACCACCCCTCCCCTTAATTGCAGCCTGGACAGGTTTCCCTTCTCCCACTCATTCCTGGTAATTCCCTCATGCCCAGTGCCTCTACTGGGAAGGGATATCCTTCACAAGCTGGGAGCGACTATCCAGTTATCTCCCTCTCCTCCCTCCTCACCCTCAACTCGTCTCATCCTATATCTCTCCAAACCCCCCCACTCCTACCCCCGATCAATTACTCTCCTTCCTTGGGCTTGTCGGTTTCTTTAGACACTGGATTCCAAACTTCTCTATCCTGGCCCACCCTCTATATCAGGCGGCCAAGGATACTCCCCACGGCACCCTCAGTGATCCCTCCTCGATTCACTGCCTGTTTTCCAAACTGAGGGACTGCCTCACCACTGGGCCGGTACTGGCATTACCGGACCCTTCAAAACCCTTTCACCTTTACACTGATGAGTGGTCGGGGTCGGCCAGTGGCCTTTTGGCCCAGCCGGTGGGCCCCACTTATCGGACTATAGCCTACCTATCCAAACAACTGGACAGTACCACCCGCGGATGGCAACCTTGCCTCCGAGCACTGGTGGCTGCAGCCTCCCTGACCAAGGAAGCCCTTAAGGTAACTATGGGACAGTCCCTGGTAGTCTATTCTCCCCATCGACTTGGGGACCTCCTTGGTCACCAATCCTTGGCCCATTTAACCCCCTCTCGTCTCCAACTCTTCCACATCTTATTCATTGAAAACCCTCAGGTCTCACTCTCTACCTCTTCCCACTTAAATCTGGCTACCCTGTTGCCTGCACACTCGCCTTCCCCCGAACCCGGCCACTCCTGCCCCCAACTCATAGAAAGTTTCACCCCTCCTCATCCCGGGCTCTCCGATCAGCCACTTGCCAACCCCGACTGTGTACTCTTTGTAGACGGCAGTTCCCTCTTAGTTGCAGATGGACAGAGACGTGCTACCTATGCTATAGTCACGTTAGAATCAGTTGTTGAGGCAGCTTCCCTCCCAAGTGGGACTACATCCCAAAGGGCGGAACTCATAGCCCTCACTAGGGCACTACATCTGTCCAAAGGACAATGGGTCACCATCTACACTGACTCAAAGTATGCCTATCTCATCACTCACACCCACTCTGTTCTCTGGCAGGAACGGGGATTCCTGACCACCAAGGGAACACCCATAATCAATGGACCACTCATTACTAAACTACTCGAGGCTCTCATTCTCCCCACTGAAGTCACGGTCGTTCATTGTAAGGGCCACCAAACCTCCAAGGATATGGTCTCCCAAGGAAACAAGGCTGACTCAGTGGCTAGACAGCCCTAAATAACCCAATATCCCCTATCCTTTTCCTTAACACTCCTCACCAACCATCGTACTCAGAAAAAGAGACCCAAGCCCTTCACGCCCAGGGGGAAAAAACAGGAGATAAAAGATGGATTTACATTCAGAGCAAAATCACCCTTCCGGAAGAACTGGCCCACTCCCTGATCTCTGATATCCACCAATCTCTCCATATCGGTCCAAAAGCATTATACCAGTTCCTTCAGCCCTTGTTCTACCATCCCTCTTTACTCAAGGTAATTGAGGCTGTCCATAGGTCATGTAAAACCTGCTCGGCCATAAATGCACAAGGAGGAATCCGCAGGCCAGGGCCTAACTCTCAGCTCCAAGGCCACAGCCCAGGGAAGACTGGCAGCTGGACTTCACTCACATGCCCTGCCATAAAACCTTTCGTTATCTACTGACTTTTGTTGATACTTTTACAGGATGGATTGAGGCATACTCCACAGCCAGAGAGATTGCAGATGTGGTGGCCACAATCCTCATCGAGCACATCATCCCGAGGTTTGGGTTACCCCAAACCCTACAGTCGGACAATGGGCCAGCATTTATCTCCAGTGTGACCCAACAGGTGGCTGAAAGCCTCAACATTATCTGGAAGCTGCACATCCCCTACCACCCCCTCAGTCTTCAGGTAAGGTGGAAAGGGCCAACGGGCTACTTAAGACTCAACTCACTAAACTTACCCTGGAGACTCGCCTTTCGTGGCCCACACTGTTACCTCTAGCTCTCACCAGACTCCGGGCGTCCACCTGAAGACCATCAGGTTTAAGTCCCTTTGAGTTACTGTATGGTCGGCCCTTCCTTATTGACCACAACCTCCCGGCCATTCCTCCACCTCTTTTATCCCATCTGCCTTACCTTACCCTCCTCAGGGCCCTCTTGAGAGCCCACGCCAATGCTGTCATTCTGGCCCCGACCGACAATGCCTCCGAGGAAGCCTCCCCATGAGGCTTATCTCCAGGGGACCAGGTCCTTCTCAGAAATCTGCGGCCAGGCTCCCTGCAGACCCGATGGACCGGGCCCTCCATAGTCATCCTCACCACCCCAACCGTGGCGAAATTGCTGGGACATACCACATTGGTACACATCAACAACCTTAAGCGAACACCCACAGGCGCTGGGATAACTACTGGAGTTGCAACCGGAGCGGCAGGGGTGGGAACTTCCATATAAACTCTCCCAAGCTCTCAACGATGACATGGAGTGGATCACTGATTCTCTCACGGCCCTACAGACTCAAGTCACCAGCTTGGCAGCCGTCGCCTTACAGAATCGGCGGGCCCTTGATCTCTTAACCGCTGAAAAGGGTGGAACCTGCCTATTCCTAAACGAAAAATGTTGTTACTTTGTTAATTAATCAGGTATAGTCACTTCCAAGGTCAAAGAACTCCGGGACCGGATCCAGACAAGGCCCCAGGGCGTGTCTTTCTGGGGCTTGGACCCCCACACTTGGGTAACATGGCTCCTCCCTCTGGTGGGACCCCTATGCCTAATCCTCCTTCTTATACCTGTCGCCCCCTCCCTGTTTCGATGTTTTCAGGAACGTCTACAGGAACTCACACGGGTATCCGTGAACCAGTTTCTACTCCAGCCCTACTCTCGCCTGCCCACTTCCGACTACCCCTATGACGTCGCCCCATCGTCAGCAGGAAGTAGCCAGAATAGAGTCGATGCACCCGACACCATTATATAAAAAGAAAAAGGTCGGAATGTTGGGGTCAGGCAAGAGAGGGGAGAACCATTCAAAATGACGGACACCTAAGATGGCCGCGGTTCCTGCCATCACCCTCCTGCGACGACCATGTCAGACCCGGGAAACAGAAACTCAAACGGGAGACCAAAACCTTTCTCCTCCCACCGACGAACCAATGAGGAACCCCGCAGCTGAATTCGGCCCTTATTAGGAAAACTCAACAAGGTCTCAGTACCTCCTCTTAGGACTTCCCCAGCAGAACCCCATATAAGCCCCTACCTCCTTGCTTCGCACGCAACTTCCCGTCTCTCTTTCCGCCGGAGTCTCAGAACCTCGCCCGAGGGTGCTTGCAATAAAGCCAGTCCTCGAATGCCTGCTTGCCTTGGTGCCTTTATTCCATTCAATCGGTCCACGATAAAAATCTAACACTCTCCTCTCATTCTATCTCTCTCTCTTTCTCAAATAAATAAATACAATCTTTAAAAAGAAAAAAAATTGAAGTTAGAACACAATCGTGTGCCTGAGATAAAAATGCCTTTTCACCGGGAGGGTGAACACAGAGTTCTGACAGAAACCGAGAAGTTTAGACTAGTGGATCTTTTTTTTTTTTTTCTTTGAAGGTTCACTGAAGAGCATGGGGTGCAAATTTTCAGCTCCTGGGTAGAGAGCAGGGTGCTGCACTACTCATCTCACCCATTGGTGCTGCAAGACTTCAGGGAGTAATACAATACCACATACTGGAATCCAGAGATGCTTACACAGGGGCCTGTCTCTGCTGCTTAAGAGAGCTGCTTTTGCACTAGTTTAGGTACACTTGAGTATCAGAGCAAGAGGTACCTCGCCTTGAAGACCATCATGAATGGCTCACTCCTCTCAAGTTTAGTGATAATAGAGGGCTGCAAGGCTTCAGAGCTTAGGGAAAACAATAAGTAGCATTCCTTGTATTTTTATTTTGTAGGCTTCTTAAAATCTTTTTCGGGTTTTTTATATTTTTGGTCTCTTTTTAAATAATTTTTATTAGAGAGAGAGAGTGGGGGGGTTGGGCAGAGGCAGAGAATCTTGAAGCAGACTGCCTGCTGAGCACAGAGTGCAACTCTGGGTATGATCCCAGGTTAATTTCAGATCAGTCTGAGCTGGAAATCAACAACTGAGCCACCCAGGCTCCCCTCCAAGAGTAGCTTTAATTGAGAAGAAATTAAAATAGGGTCAATCCTAAATATGTACAAAGAAAAAGAACAAGTAGGGGAAGGAAGGGAAAGAAGAAAGGCAATAGCAGAGGAAGAATAGTCAAGGAGTAATATGAATTTTACTCAACTGTGGCATGAGACAAAACTAGAAAAAAAGAAAGGACTTAATAGTAGTATCTTTGTGGTATGACCAAATGTGCTTTGTATTTATTCTACATGCTTGAAAAATATCTACCTATTTTTTAAACTATGCATGAATTATTTCAATTTTATCTTTAATATTGAAAGAAAAGATGTTATATAATTTACTTTCACAAATGTCTTAGGACTTCTGGCAGGAATTCCCTTCAACCACACTGCATTGCCAAAGGTCTTGGAGGTGATCCTCGACTGTATTCTGGAACATGAAATAATAATATTAGACATTCCTGCATCGTGTTTGTTACTTTTATTGTCCTTACCACAATGATAAGTACTAATTAATTTAGTTATGTATATATTAAGTATCTTTTTCTCTATCACTTATCAACTCCAAGAGGGCAGTCACCTTTTCTGTTTTATTCACCAATATAGAATCAGTTGCCTAGCACAATGACACATTAGGTAGGAACTAAATAAATACCTTGGAATGAATAAATATGCAAACCAAGAAAGTGAAATTGTATCAGAGTTTAAAAGTATAATTGAAAATCTATAAATATGGAATAAATATTGATTCATTAGAGCAAACGATTGCAAATTTCTTGTCACAAAATGGGACATTAGTGTCCTGGATTTTTTTTTCTTTTTACTACTCTTTCATTACTATTTTTCACTAAGATTTGCTATTCCCCAAAGTGAAAAATAGCCATATCATCTGAGAAAAGAATAAATAATTGTTTTAGACATAGTGTAAACACCAGAACCAGCACTAAGTTGAGGAAATTGATGCATCCAGAGCACAGATTGTCAGGAGACATCCACACCTAGGTTTGCGCAAGCCTCACCCATGGACCTTCATGACCCTGCAAGTAATTGGCCCCTTAAATTTTGTACCCTAGGGGCCTCACTTGTCTCATTCTGGTATCTCTGTTAATTTATCTATTATTTATTCTTTCTATAAACTTATCCTTCAAAGAGAAATCTCAACTTGCCAACAATGGGTTCCTGAATGTCCATCTTTTCACATACAGATTTCTTTCCATCTCTTGACTGCCTGCCAGACCCACATAAGAAAACATCAAGGTTGTTGACAACTATTTCCTTTCCTCCAATCCCATACTGCTAATTGTGACCAAGCTGACTGGCTGCACTAAATACTTTTGTTATTCAGCCTTAGCTGGTCTTTAATGAGACTTGTTATTCTTTTATTCTTCATCACTTTGTGCATGCCAGAGATTACAAATGAGGTGCTGGGTTTCAGTGCATAGATACCTTTCTTTACTTCAACATACTTAATGTTAACTACTTCCCAACACTTAAAATTGTCAATTTTACATGAAAATCCAGATGTTTAAAATCTCAAAAATGAAAAAAAACACACATTTTAAAAAGATTTTCTTTTATTTATTTTAGAGAAAGAGAGAGAATATGTGCATGCGCATAAGTTGGAGGAGGGGCGGAGGCAGAGGGAAAGGAACAGAAACATAAACAGACACCATGCTGAGCAGGGAGCCCCACATAAGATTTTATCTCACAACCCTGAGATCCTGACCTGAGCCAAAACAACAAGTTGGATGCTTAATCAACTGAGCCACACAGGTGTCCCATAAAACGCATTAAAAAAAAAGAAAAAAGAAAATCCAATCCGACAAGTGTTTTTTAACACATGGGTCCGGGCAGCTGGAGCTTTCTTAACATTCAGCTGAAATAAATGCCTTTCTTAGAATTGCCACTGAGCTTACCACAGATAAAATGTTTCTTCTCAGTTTTTATTAAGTTCTATCTTTTTAAAAAAAGATTTTATTTACATACTTGACAAATAGAGATCACATGTAGGCAGAGAAACAGGCAGAGAGAGAGGGAAAGCAGGCTACTTGCTGAACAGAGAGCCAAATAAGGGACTCAATTGCTGGACCCCATGGAAAAGAAGTGTGTGTGTGTGTGTGTGTGTGTGTGTGTGTGTGTGTGTGTGTGTAGAGAGAGAGAGAGAGAGAGAGAGACTATATATATAAAATGTATAAATGGAAGATGTCAATAATATATAGATAGAAGCTAGATAAATGATAGATAGATAGATAGATAGATGATAATGGGCAATTGGTCACACAATTATGGTAAACAAGAAGTTTCATGATCTGCCATCTACAAACTGAAACCCTAGGAAATCTAGTGGGTAATTCTAGTTGGAGTTCAGCCTGAGAACTGAGAACTGAACTAAAACTAGAACAATTCTAGTTGGAGAACAGCCTGGGAAGTAGGGGAGCCAATATTTAAACCATAATCTGAAAGCAATAAAACATACAATTTGATGTCCCATATCACGAGTGAGGCGGAAAAAATGAGTGACTTCCTCTTCCCTCACATTTTGTTCTATTCAGGCCTCAGGATATTGAATGATGCCCACCTACATTGGGCAGGGTTATTTAATGAGCTTATTGATTAAATGCTATTCTTATCCAGAAACACCCTCATAAGCACACCAAGAAACAGTCATTAATCTGAGCATCCCAAGACCAATCAAGCTGACACATACGATTAAGCATCAAAGTGTCCTAATAGGATAATATCTGGTAGGTCTCTTTCAAATCAGAAATCTATAAAAATGATCTCAGGGTTCTGGGGTTGAGCCCTGCATCAGGCTCTCAACTCAGCAGTGAGCTTGCTTTCTCTTCTCTCTCTGCCTGCCTCTGTGCCTACTTGTGATCTCCCTATGTCAAATAAATAAAATTTTAAAAAGGAATGTGCTTGGTGCCTGATATCATTTGCAAATGAGTGACTTTGATAGTAACTAGAAGTACCATAATTTTAGAAAAGAAGGACATGTCTGTGTCTGGATTGGTCTAGAACAATCTCATGGATTATAAATAACCTTAGTTAGATTCTGAAGATAGAATTTAGAAAGTGAAACTGTTTGGGAAGGCTGTTCTAGAGGAAGGAAATCTGTGATTAATGATGGTTGCATATATGTATTATAAGTGGAGTTCTACTAAAAATAGTAGTGCATATGCAGCTGAGGTCTAATTCCATCAAAATCTGGGTCTGGATCTACTTCCCCCCTTCTATGTGTACTGGGAAGGAAATAATCACCCTTCTCTTCCCTTTTTGTGTTTCACAATGATGTGAAGGCTAAGTGCTTAGCCTAAGTAAGGTGTTTATTGAAATCATTGGCATGGCAACCGTAAATATGAAATGATATACTTACCTACTTTGTCATTTCTAGTTATTTTTATGGATATTATATATATATACATATATATACATATACACACATATATAATAACCATATATATTCAAGTATATATGTGACAATGATTCCTGCTGGTGCTATTATTTTTCATGGAGACTTTCAGTACATTGCATTGATCTATCTGATTTAAAATTCATATATGTCCAGATTTCCATTCTTCCTAATACCTAGCATTCCAGCTCCATTTCTAGGGTAACTTTATTTCCTACTTGCTTTCTCCCTATTCCATTCTATAGTTTCATTTATCCATTGGCTTATTCATTATTCATTCAATAAGGAAAATTGAGAGAATACCTTATTGAGAGAGAAAGGAGAAGAAATCGAGGAGAAAGGTGGGAAAGAAAGAGAAATCTCCCTCAAAAACTTTTGTTCTGGGCTCTAGCAATTATCATAGCCTCATGCTTTCTGCAGAGACTTGCAGAAAATAAATTTGATATAAAAAGAAACTACCAATCATATCACAAGAAAAATGTCATTATTATTCCATTACATAAACAAACAAAAAATCTGTAGAGGTCAAGCCTCAAAGATGGCGAGAGAAGCAGATTCAATACCATCAGGGATGATGAGTCCTTTTCAAGAGGGGCTTCCTCTCTCATGAAGGACACAGTTTTCCTGTCTCTATTGCTACTAGTCTAGTGATATAGAGAATACAGATTTCCATATCTGGAACTTTTACTTTTCACATGAATAATTGAAATCCCACATCAATCTTTTCATCTTGTTTTCAGTGATCCTTGAGATAATGTGTGACCATTATATATTTTTGCAATAACCATAATGTTTGAGTTCCTCCTTGCCTTTGGCATCATGTCATGAAACAAATACTAACCTAGAATTCATAACACTCTAGGTTCAAGCCTTATTCCTTTTCTTAAGTCTATGACCCTGGAGAGCCATCCACCACCTTTTAACTTCAGTTTCCATCCTTGACAAAGAGAACGATAATACTATGTTCTAGAATGATATGAAGCTTAAATGAAATTGATGTATATGGATGCACTTTTTAAAGTTTTGGGTGTTATTATTGTAAGATCAATATATCAGTCATATTTAAATTAAAAAAATAAAGTTGGTATATTTCAAATTTTTTAGAATTAGCAACTCCTAAGAAAAACTCCTAGAAAAACTATTAAATAAGGAATACTGTGATTGCAGATAATTTCAATCATTTTAAAAGTTCAAGTATGCCGAAACCCCAGTAAATTGATTTTAATTATTAGTCAATGAGAGGAGAAAAAACTATGATAAAATAATTAAATGGATAATTCTGCCTCCAGTAAAAATATGTCAGTGCCCTCAGAGCAGACTATTACAAGAAAAGATAATATTAGCAAGACTTTTCCTGAGATATAAATAGACACATAGAATTGCATACTTGAAATGTAATCTCATCACAACAGTGATATTATTATTATCAATTATGTTAGAAAAGCCTACATTGACCTGAAGAGACTATCAGTACAAGTATGAACCTTTAAAAGTGATGCTCATGTGGTCTACAATGGGAATGAAGAATTATTAGAAACTGGAGGAAAGGTGATCTTTGTTATAAAGAGGTAAAGCACTTGGCTGAATTGTGCTTAGTATTTTCTGGAAAACGGAACTTACTTGTGATGAACTAAAATAATTACCTAATGAGATATCTAAGGAAAAATGTCAAAGATGCAATCTGGATTTTTGTTATGGTTTATAGTACAGTGCAAGAGCATAGAGATGATTTTAACAAGGAATTGTTAAACACTTGTTAACCAAAAAGGAATCAGACTTTGAATACTCAGAAAATTGTCAGCCTATCCACACTGAAAAACACAAGAAAAGCACGATCTGGAGAGAATAAGAATTGTTGGCTGGAGGAATACTTCAGTGAAGACATTATAGGTGTGACTCCTGACCAGCAAGATAGGAATGAGTAATGTTGAAATTTGAGCCAGGGATCCACTGGAATTTCAGTTTTTAACTCCAAAGCTCTCAACCTTCACACTTTCTTATTCACAGGATCTAACCATCCATCCTGGATACTGTGTGTATATATATTACATGCATATTCATTACATGGGATACTGTTAGGTCTCCCAATAATGGGTCTGTGATCAAAGTAACAAGACTGATACAAAGCGAAGTTCAAGCAAAGCTTTATTTTGCGTCAAGCATCGAGAATCAAACCGACCTTTCAGGGCCTTCTCTTGCAAAGGGGCGACCCCTCCCTGCCCTAAAGACTAGCTTTTAAGAGCAAAGGCCATGTGGTCGGGCCTGGCCATGCACAGGTGGCCAATGAGATTGCAACACACAGAGAAAGCTGCACAGTCATGCTAGGTCACACATAAGTGACCAATTGAATTACAATATACCATATAGTAGATATTTGAACTAGCCTAACACCTTGATCAGAATTGGTGCCCAAAGGTTGGAGCCCATACTCCTTGCTAGCTAGGGAGACAGTTCTAGATTATATAGATAGATAGATTCAATTATCAATAATATCAATTACTATCAATTATTAATATTAACCATTGATTGTTGATTAATGTCAATTAAATAAGCAATTGAATAATTAAAGATTTATTATTAATTAGATTGAATAAATAGATAATTAATTATAATGATCATAATATTAATTCTTGGGATTAATAATTGTGATAAGGCTAACAGATTGAATTGTGAAGGTACAAAGACAGCAGGTCGCTGTGAAAAAGTTGGAGTCTTAGAACCAAACATCCATGGATTCCATATGTTAGTTATTTAACATTGGGCATGTTACTGACTTTCCTGTCTGGAAGGGAATGCCATGTCCCATGCCAGGCTTCCATGAAGAGGTATCTTCCCTTTGCATATTCTGGCTTTCCCCCACTTCTTCTTTCATTCCACCCTAGGAAAAATGAAGTTGACATAATTAATTGGTTATTTGGGAAGGAATAAATACATACTTGGTTTAAATTCACTCTTTTCTTTTTTGCTATTAACCTTATCCTTAAGCACATGTTTTCCTCCATTCCTCTATATTGCCCATAATTGGGAGGATAAATCTGCCAAGGTCTGAGGTTCAGGATTAGCAGGAGCATTTGGCACACCCAGGAGAGCCATTCTTGTCACTAGGTCCCTATTTTTATTTTAATCCTTATTTTGAGGTCTTGACTATTTTTTTTTTCTCAGCTTCTTCAGATTACACCAGGGTAAGGGACTAATAATAGTAATTTTATTATGGCTTTGTTAAAACCCCAACATTAAATGTATCAGCCAGAAATACTAAAAATTAAAACCAAAAGAGTGGAATTTGGGAGAGCAAATTATGTACATGGAAAGCTTTGTTGGTTTAAGGATATGTAATTTGGGCCTTGGTGCTCTGACTGGTGATTTATAGAGGTCAGCATTAGGTTCATATGTGTTTTTACATTCTGTGATTGACTAAATTGAAATATCTTATCCCAACCTCATGGTATTTTGGTTGTGGTAGATGATTGTGGCTTGCAGTTTTGTTTTCTTTTGTTTTGTTTTCCAAAATTAAATGGCTTTATTTTCCAGGACACAGAAATTTAGACAAAGATCCCTGGACCTCAGGAAAGATTCTCAAGAAGGGATATCAATGAGGATGGTCGATGAGAGATGAAATCAGAGATAGAAAGTGGGCATCTCAGCAAACTGGGACGGGACCTCTCAGTTCTCAGCAGAGGGGCATAGTCTGGCAAGGACTCAAAACTCCAGGGCTTAGAAAGGGCAGACTTCCAGAATCAGGAAGCTGCAGCCTACTCCTTTTTTTCTTTTTCTGGCTGAGGCAAATATCCTTTTGGAAAGAAGAGTACAGGCCTCTTAGGCATTAGTGGGAAATACAGTATTTGCTGCTTCTAAATTGCCACATAGTGACATTCTGGATGTGTCTCAAAGCACTACTGGATTTTTAGTTTTAAACTGTTACTGCAAGATATCTCTGCATCAGATGAATCACATTCCTTTCTGCACAAAGGACCCAGGAAAATAAGTGTAGGAAGACAAATCATGAAATTTTTCCACACACTCAAAATCATTTCCTACTTCAGAGTTTCAAGGTGACATTAAATTGGTTAACTCCAGATTGGGGGAGAAACCTTTGCTAGGAGGCAGGTGTCTTGGGAGGAGGCACTGGAAATGTCCACTGTGGCACAGGACTGAGAGTGAATATTTACAAGAAATTGTTCCCCTGGCATCTGATCTGCCACATTTGCAAACTTCTAAGCTTCATAGGCAGGCTAGGCGTCACTTTCAGAGATGGGAGCCTGGGTTCCTAAATGGATGATTTCCTCAGAAATGTGATTGAAGAGCACCAAAATTAACTCCTTGCTGCCAGATTTCTCCCAACTGAGTTTAAAATCACACATCATGGATTTAGAACTCCTAAAACAGACTGACTGGTGTCCTGGCAAGGCTACAACGAAGAAATGTTTCTCATTCACTCAATAGGAGCTTCTTCTCTAGTCTTTGGCATCATTAAATACTGGGTTCTGAGGACAATTTCCTCCCCCTGTGGACTGTTTTTAGATGTATTGATTGGCTAGTTACCTTAATTTAAGGAGTATGATGATTTTTTGTCTCATTAAATTTTTTTTTAATTTTTCATTTTTTTATAAACATATAATGTATTTTTATCCCCAGGGGTACATGTCTGTGAATCGCCAGGTTTACACACTTCACAGCACTAATGATAGCACATACCCTCCCCAGTGTCCATTACCCCATCCCCCTCTCCCGACCGCCCTCCCCCCAGCAACCCTCGGTTTGTTTTGTGAGATTAAGAGTCAATTATGGTTTGTCTCCCTCCTGATCCCATCTTGTTTTTCTTCTTTCCCTACCTCCCCAACCCCCCCCCATGTTTTATCTCCACTTCCTCATATCAGGGAGATCATATGATAGTTGTCTTTCTCTGATTGACTTATTTCACTGAGCATCATACCTTCTAGTTCCATACACATCGTTGCAAATGGCAAGATTTCATTTCTTTTGATGGCTGCATAGTCTCATTAAATTTTTGAATTGTTTAAAATTGAGGCCCTAGAAATTGCAATTGACCTAATACAACTTCTTTTTGACTTATTCCAGACAGAAGCAGCATATGCTGTAGTTGCTGATAGGCCAAGATTTACTCAAGTATGAAAAACCCTTCTAGTTCAGACTGAATTAAAGAAGGTGGAGATGATGTGCTTCTTTTTCTTCAAATTTTGATTAAAAAAGTAAGAATAACTTGATTTTTTGAGTAAGATTACATATATAGAGTTAAATTTCTTTCTTCAAATTTCTCAGAGAGGGTGTATTCAAATGTTAGCATCTTGATTTTGGCATCGTGGAATCACTTAATGGCATTTAATTTCTCTGCAGTCTGTAATAAATTGTGTTATATGGCTGGACATAATACTGTTGGATAAGAAAGAGAATAGAAAGTGACAGGCTTTGGTGTCTGAGTGGGTTAGATTGGGTTTAATTCATACATGATTTTGATCTATTTTTGATCTTTGGAGACAAACTTTATTATTATCCACATTTGATCCCAAGTGAATGTTCAAAACATAAATGCTTAGTGTGTGTGAGTGAGATCTTGAAAAATAGGAGACTGTCCAAACACACTGCTGATCACTTCATTTGAGAGACAAGGGCCAAACTCTCATTTTGTTAAAGTTCATATATTTATGGGAATTAAAAAGTGGGGTAACCCTTTTCTCAACTCCTGATTTCTATGATGAGAGAATTTCCTTGAATATTTCTCTCCTCTTACACCATACCCTCCACTTCATTAGTCCCCTCAGAGAAGTAATAACAGCTATGCTGCCTGTGTTCAAATCCTGTCAACAGCTCGTAGTAACTATATGACATCAGACAAATTTATTTTGTCTGTGCCTCCCATTTATCACTTCTGCAATGCGGACATTAATGGTTTCTGATTTCTGAACTTACTCTGTTGGATTGGACCAAATACAATATGTAAGGTGGTTATAACAATGTCTGTTCACACAGAGCACTATATATTTGTTGAACTTAAATAATTTAATTTTATTTAATAATTTAAATAACTTAATTTAATTCAATCAATTTAAATAATACTTGTTCAAATTTTGAAGATTGCTCTGCTTGTTTAAATGGATTTAAATGAAAAAGAGACTAATTTTTTCACTGTTTATATGTTATGAATTTTCCTTAAATGATGACTTAGTATGTCCCCTTATTCATTATCTTAATATGAGAATGAGCAAACTATACATTATTTGAGAGAATTGGTGAGCAGGAAATTCTGGGAATATTGAGACTTTCATGTAACTATCATCCCATTTATTACCCAATCAAAATTATTTGAGATGAATGTTTGGTTGAAGATTCTAGATTTTCTCTAGAAGATCTAGGAGTATAGGAGCATGTATGAAATAGATAACCAGGAGACTGGTAAAATCAATGATTAGGGAATTCCAGTAGGACTTCCAGATAACATTAAAGACCTACAGAAGACTAGCAGTCATGACAGAAAGTGATAATGAGGCTCATGGGAAGGTGAAGAATTGCATTTATCTGGGACAAGTGTTTTGACAGGCAAGCATGTTGGTCTTCACACCACCACTGGAAAGATGAAGAGAGCCTGCAGAGCTTGGTGAGACTCTGTTAAGATGCTCTGTATTCCTGGTAAGTTCTCCTAGTAAGACTACCACAGTTTCATCCAGACCCTTAAATTAACGCTTCAAAAAGATATCACTAGAATATCAAAATACCATTATACAATGACGAAACTGGGATAACTTCAGGTATCATAGAATCTATAAACATGGTTCACTACATAAGTACACTTAGGGATATAATTGGTATAACCAGGTAATATACAAATGGTAATGTTTAAGAACCCCTAATAAAAATTTAAATCGGAATGTAACAAAATTACTCAAGTATAATAAAGTTGTCATCTAAATTAAATATTACCATAGACAAAGGCACCAAAACCATTTCATTTAAATCCAAGAATCATGCAGGAATAAGCACCGTCACCATTATTTTTCGGTATTGCCTCAAAGTTTCTAGAAAATGCAATCATTCAATGAAATAAAGTAATATTTATAAAATATAAGTAATGCTTATGTAAGTAATAAGAATCATGGGTTATGTGATTTTTTAAAAAATAGAAACAAAGTACTCTTGTTAAAAGAGAAAGTGATAGAAAAAATAATAAAGTTCTTGGACATTTGACAAACAAAAATCAGAAATTTAATAATGTTTCTTTTTTAAGGTTTTATTGTATTTATTCGACAGAGAGAGATCACAAGTAGTCAGAGAAGCAGGCAGAGAGAGAGAGAGAAGCGAGCCTGATGAAGGGCTCGATCCCAGGGCCCCAAGATCATGACCTGAACCAAAGGCAGAGGTTTAACTGACTGATCCAACCAGGTGCCCCTCAATAATGTTTCTAATTCAGCAGTAAACATTTAGAGACAGTAAGAAGAAAAAACATCTTCCATTCATATTAACGACAAAAACTGTAAAATCTGTGTGAATGCATTTAATAGTAAAGGCACAGTATCTACATATATAATATCTCATTGAAAAACATAAAACACAATGAATCAATTAAAACCATATCATGGTCTTGAATAGGAAGTGTTAACACCATTAATATGTCAGTTGTTCCAAAATTAATGAGTACATGTTAATGTCATTCTCATAGAATTGCAATAGAGTTGAACTTCTGGGGAAGGAAAGGAGTTTGAAAAGAACTGACAAGTAAGGGACCTTATAGTTTCAATTAAAAAATAAATGCTTAAGAATCACTGAGAAAAATTTTGGAAAAGAATAGTGAACAAAAACTTTCTTGTCAGTTATCACAACACATTATAAAGAGTCTGGAAGACATCACTGGCATTTAAATGGAAAGTAAAGCAGTGAAAACAAACTCAAGATTACAGAAATAGATTCTGGTATGTATGATGAGAACATAGCACACGGAAATCATCCTTAAAATGCTATAATCAGCGTTACTGTATTTATGATACTCAGGATCATCATTTTATTACCCCAGTTTAAATTATCATCATCACAACATAACCTACCAATACATAATTCCCAGCACTGAGCAAGTTCATATCAATATTGTTTTAGTGGAACTGATAAAGTAGTGGGACATCAATAATTGACTGCATTTTATTTTTAAAAATCTGGAGAACTTTGTGGAGGTTTTGACTACTTGTGATATATAGATAAGTGAGGTAACATATGTGAACCCTCTTTGGAGATGGGAAGGTACTTATGTAAGTGCTATTTCTGACCTTAACATTACTTTATATCTTGCAAGGTCATAGCAATATGAAATAGTCATTTACAGTATGTATAACACACACACACACACACACACACACACACACACACACGTTGGTAAAGTGCTAAATCACCGTTCTGTCTGTAGGAGAGAAGTAAGATAATCTTACATTTGTATGTGTTCAGCCAAACTCTGATGGATGAGGGATCAGGGAGGGGGCATTATTAACACTCTCAGGAAGACCAAATCTCTTTTAGTAAAGATCTATGTTTATTTAGCTCCTGTGAGAAAAGCCCTGAGCCAAGGTTTACATTTATATATTTGACTTCAAGGAATGTACCAGCTCACATAAGGTGAACTTATGGCCTGAATGATTTGCCTTGATTTCATTAATACAATCTCAATCCCTGTGCATTTTCTCCAAGGTTGTAAAAGAAAGTAGAATCTATTTTATTTAGGATGAGACCTTTTGTAAACCCTGGGATATTGTTTAAAGATGGTATTGAGATTTCTCTTTGGGTTTTAATGGTTCAATATGTTGAAAATACATTATAGTCTAATTTACTTAGGATTCTGTTCCATTCTTTCAGACGTCGGGGCACTAGATAAATTACTTCATATTTTAATAGATAGAATTCATTATAGTAGTAGGGAAGGGGAGCTGAGGAAGACATTTACTAGCTGGTCTCTAAGCATTTGTAAAGTTAATAAATTCTATGTGCATTTAACATAGCACACTTGTGGGTGTAACAAGAGCTTTACTTTCCTGTTTTATTTCTACTCAACTATGTGCAAAGTCGTAATGGATAAATCATTTTGAGACCTACCCTATAGGGGCAACACCACACATGCCATTGAGAACGATGTGTTAATGATCTTTCAGTGTAGGGGTACTTTGTGTTTGCAGTTGAGAATAAAGATCATATAAGGGAAAATAAATACATCCTTTTATTGCAAGCTATTACCCAGACATTAGCTGTAGATTTAAAAAACCCCACGTTGCCCTTTTATTCTCTAATTCTGCTTCAGATTGGATCTACTATCGATATCAACAAAAATTGAAATATGAGTGATTATTACGTGTCAGATACATAACTGTATCTGTTTTCCCATGTGTTGTTTCATTTAATGTGTACTAACTTCCTGTTATAACCCAGTTTACCTATGATAAAACACAGAATCAGAGGATTTCACATAAAGGTTTGCCGAAATTAACCACAACTAAGTCTGTATGGTTGTCTCTTTCATAAAAATCAGTTTGCAGTCTGCTGAGACATCTAAAAAAGGTGGTGCTCTTTTGACACTATGTTGTTGAACTTTATAGATAACCATGGGAAAGGGGGTCCAACATGGACACAAAGGAAGATCTTGAATCCACCTCCTCGCAAGGACATACCAAAATTATAGCTACATATGGAATAATTACCACTGAAAAAGGACTAAAACTAGCTGAATGGCTCCTTCCAAAGCTGGGAATAAAAAGACCACTTTAAGATGAGTGGGAGAGACAGAGGGAAGGTCTTACCTAAAACCCCAACACAGCACATGACACACAATAAGGAGGGAGGTCACAGTTATGAAACTTCTCTCCAAGAAGTGAGATGTTTGTGTCCCACATCAGGCACCCTAACCTTTGAGACTTGCATTGGAAAGACAACTATGGCTTTAGAAACAAATAAGCTTACACCCACTTGGTCTGAGGGGCTGTGGTGATCTGAGATATTCATTTTTTTCTTTTTTTAGGATTTTATCCATTTATTTGAGAGAGAGAGAGAGAGAGAGAGAGAGATCATGGGAGTGGGAGAGAAAGCCAGAGGGAGAGAGACAGGCAGACTCTACACTGAGTATGGAGTCCAACATGGCCAGATCCCAGGACCCCAGGATTATGACCTGAGCTGAAGGCAGGTGATCCCAAAGCAGACGCTTAACAGACTGGGCCACACAAATGCCCCTGAGATACCCATTTTGAGGGACTTGTGCATGGACTCATCTGTACTGGGATTCAGCACAAAGGCAATAGTTTTGGAAGGGACAAGATAATAAGTGAAGATGTATTTGCTAATTTTGAAGTATCTCCTGGAGGGGTGGGACCAGTAGAACTTTGAAGAAAATGGTGAGTGCCATTTTTGCATTCTCCTTCTACCTTGGTAGTGCTGGTGCCCAAGACACAGCCTTGGTAATGCTGCAGGCATGCCTAACTCAGAACTCATCTCTGCAGTAGATGTCCCCTGCTCTAGCACTCTTTTCCTATATCACTAAAGCCTCCAATATGCCCCACCATCATCACTTTCCCAAGTTCTTGTTAAGCGGACAAATGCAGTCCTCCACAGAGGTAATACTTCTCGATTTCCTGGTTCTGGAGTTCAGAGGGGTGTGTATTTCTGGGCCCCATGCAACTGCTACAATCAGAAAGTCAGTTCAGAATAGGCTATCACACCCAGTGCATTGAACAACGGCTGATGGAAATGCATTCTTACTCTACTTATTAAAAAATACTTCTGCTGAAGCTTCAATCTGGAGATATAAACTTCAGGTATGCCACACATCTGGAGGCCACAGAGGTGCTCTCAGGGAATGTGAGCAGGGAGCCACCATCTTTGTGTCATCACTTAGCCTCACAGAAGCAAACAGATACCTCCCAGAAAGGAATATATACATTCATCTGAAACACCAATTCTTGCAAATAAGTGGTGAAGACACCTCCAGATCTCTTGGTCTGAAGATCAAGAGAGTCTATGATTGTGGTCCCATAGGACTGTATATGTGTTTACATAAGTTAAAAGCAGTTGCCTAAGGATATGGCTTCCCGTCAGCCTGAAGCTAAGTGTTGACTGAGATTCTTCCCTTTGGAACCCTACAAGTCTTGGTACACCCTCAACAGTTAATACTTAGGAAGAATAAATGAAGCTTCTAAGATGATCACAAAGGTTTGAGAGACTACCAAGTGCTATTTAAGTTTTAATGATATTTCATCTCCTAAAAAAGGCCACTCCTTCTCCTCTAGGAGAAGCACCTGTTTCACATAATACACAGAAACAAACACAGAGAGTGAGAAAAAAATAAAGAAATAGAGAAATGACTATGTTCTAAATGAGAGAAGACAAAAGCTCAGGGGAAAAATAATGTATATTACTAATATACTTGATAAAAACTTCAAAGTAACAGTTATAAAGATTCTCACCAAACTCAGGAGAAACTCACAGGGTGAACACTGTGAGAACTTCAACAAAGAGAAAGAAAATATAAGAAAGTACCAATCAGATGTCTGAGGAATACAACAACTAAACTAAAAAGTACATTAGAAAGGTTCAACAAAACACTGGATGAAGCCAACTGATTAGCAAGCTCAACAACAGGGCAGAATAATTCACCCAAATAGAAGAACAAAATGAAAATAGAACTTTAAAACAAGAGGACAGCTTAAGAGCCTTATGGGACAATATCAAGTGGAATAATATTCCCATTATAACGGTTCAAGGAGGAAATGAGACAGAAGGGGCAAAAAATTTATTTGAGGAAAAAATCACGGAACACTTTCTTGACCTGGAATGAAAACAGGCATTCAAGTCCAGGAAGCAGAGAGAGCTCCAATTAAGGTAAAGAGATCCACACCAAGACATTAATTAAAATATCAAAAGTTAGAGTATCTTAAAAAAGGGTAAGAAAAAAATAACTTGTTACACACAAGGGAAGCCCTATGAGACAATCATCTGATTTTTCAGCAGAAACTATCCAGGCCAGGACAGAATGGCATGACATAGCCAAAATGCTGAGCGGAAGAAAGTTCCTTTTGCATGTAGACGAAATTGATTTAAGAGATATTTACAGAACATACCATACAAAAGTAGCATAATACACATTCTTGATTTTTTAAACTAAAACAAAACAAAACAGTGGTACTTTTAAGATAAGTTTTAGGTTCACCCCACAATTGAACAGAAGCTACAGAGCATTCCCATATATTCCTCATCTCCACAAATGCACAACCTATCCGATATCTAGCATGATATCTAGCATGATAGAATACATTTGTTATGACCAATGAACCTAGGTTAACGTGTCAGTAGTTTCCAAAGTCAATAGTTTACCTTAAGGTTCACTAAATGATGTCATACATCATGTGGATCTTGATAAATATATAATCAGGTGTATTTACCATTATAGTATCATATTGAACATTGTAACCTTAAAAATCCTCTCTGCTCTGTCTATTCACCCTTTCCTCCCCTCTAAACCCTAGCAAACACAGATACTTTAACTGCTTCACCATTCTTATTGGTCCAGAATGTCATAGTGGAATCATACATATAACTTTCATATTGTCTTCTTTACTTAATAATAAGTTTAAATTTCTTCCACGTCTGTACATGGCTTGATAGCAATTTCTTTGTAGCCCTGAATTTCATTTGATGTACTGAAGTATTTTTTGTGTGTTTTTTTTTCTTTAATCTATTTGCCCACTTAAAGACACCTTAGTTGATTCCAAGTTCTTGGCAATTATGAATAAAACTTCACTAACATCCATGTGCAAGTTTGTATGTTGACGTGTTTTCAACACATTCAGATGGTCAATTACAAAGTCTGTCACTGCTTGATAATATGGTAAGAGTATGTTTAGTTTTGGAAGAATCCACCAAAATGTCTTCCAAAGTGGCTATACCATTACATTACCGCCTTCGATGAGAGAGAGATTCTGTTGTTCTATATCTTTTCCAGCTTTTGAGAACATCTTTATTGGATTGTGTCCATTCTCACAGGTGCGTGGTGCCATATCATTTTTAACTTGCAATTTCCTGCTGTCAGAAGAAGTGGAACATGTTTCCATCTGTTTCTTGCCAACTATAAATCTTTGTTGAGGTCATTGTTCAAGTCTTTTGTCCAATTTTTAATTGGGTCGTTCATTTTCTAATGTTGCATTTTAAAGAGTTATTTATATATTTTGGATAATGGTTATTTATCAGATGTGTCTTTTGTAAATATTTTCTCCCAGTCTGTTCCTTGTCTTCTCATTCTCTTGACATTGTCTTTTGCAGGGAGGAAGTTCTCTTTTTAAAAGATTTTATTTATTTTTTTGACAGACAGAGATCACAAGTAGGCAGAGACGCAGGCAGAGGGAGAGGGAGAAGCAGGTCCCCACTGAGTGCAGAGCCCGATGTGGGGCTCGATCCCAAGACCCTGGGATCATGACCTGAGCTGAAGGCAGAGGCTTTAACTCACTGAGGCACCCAGGAGCCCCCAAAGAAGAAGTTCTTATTTTTAATAAGGTCCACATAATCAATTGTTTCTTTCACGGATCTTGTCTTTAATGTTGTATCTAAAAATCATTACCAGACCCCAGGCCATGGATTTTCTCATACACTATACTGTAGGAATTCTATACTTCCGAATTTTACATTTAGGTCTGTGATCCATTTTGAGTTAATTTTCATGGAAGGGTATATGACCTGTGTCTATTTTTTCCCATGTGGATGTCTAGTTGCAGCATTATTGGTTGAAAAGACCTTCATTTCTCTAGTATATTGACTTTGCTCCTTTGTCAGAGATCAGTTGACATATTTCTGTGGATCTATCTATGGGCTCTCTACCCCATTCCATAACTCTGTCTATTCTTTTACCAGTAACCACACTATCTTGATTACTATAGTGTTATAGTAAATCTTAAAGAAGAGTTTGACCTGTGCTCTGACGTTGTCCTTCTTCTTCAATAATATGTTGGCTATTCTTGACCTTCAGCCCTTTCAAGTAAATTTAGAATAAGTTTGCTGATATCCTTAAATTAATTTGATGAGATTTTGATAGGGATTGTGTGGAATCTATAGACCAATTTGAGGAACTGACATCTTGACCATATTGAATCTTTTTATCCATGAATATGGAGTCTCTCTCAATTTCCTTTGTTCAATGATACTTTCCATCAGCATTTTGAGTTGTTCTTATATAGATAAAAGGGGCATTTCAAAAGAGGTCTTTTACCCTTTCTCCTGCTAAAGGCATGAGGAAATTTTTCTCCACTTTTAACTATGAGGACCTGGTAGAGCTCCTGGAGGTAAAACTCACAGATGTATGGATGATCCCTATAGTTGGATCCCCTTATAGTTCCGTTTTGTTTTGGCCGCTTCCCCCCCATAGAGTTCTTATCTGAGTCATAACCATAGTAAACCTTCAAGGAATACACTAATTACAGTTTAGGTTTCCCAACCTCAGGACTGGTTTCTGTGGAAGTTTCTGCTCTGGAAGGTTCTAATTCTCTGTATCTGCCTGTCTCTGGCTCCAGTTTTAGTAGCAGGGATTTGTCCATGAACTCACTCCGAAAAATCTAAGGAGAGCTGCTTATTTTTCAGCTTTTTGCTTGTTAGGATGGAGTGACAATTTCTAGGCTCCTTATTTGTTATATCAAACCAGTTATGCTTTTATTTGAGAGAGGGAGAG
>PISX010027795.1:0-12881 GCA_004024625.1 Mellivora capensis | reverse complement strand
ACAACCACTATTCTTTTTTCTTTTCTTTCTTTCTTTCTTTTTTTTTTTTTAAGATTTTATTTATTTGTTTGACAGAGGGAGATCACAAGTAGGCAGAGAAGCAGGCAGAGAGAAAGGGGGAAGCTCCCTGAGCAGGGAGTCCGATGTGGGGCTGGATCCCAGGACCCTGAGATCATGACCTGAGCTGAAGGCAGAGGCTTAACCCACTGAGCCACCCAGGTGCCCCCTCTATTCTTAACATTATCTGAAAATCAATATAATTTACTCAGTAAAACCTTCACTGAGGAAAATTTATCATTTTTCATATTAGACCTCCTTTCTTTCACAGTCACTTAAATTGTACCATTTTAACTATTGGCTATCGTAGTGCCCCCAGTAACAGATTTCTTGCCTATTGAGAGTATTTGTTGGAATAATTTTATCGTTATAAAGATGCATAAAAGCAGATTCCAGAAAAAAATTTTTTAAATTTGAGACACTTGAATTCTGAGAAGTATAATTCAGAAGGAATTGTAATGTAGACTTTCTGAGCTGTGCTTAGATTTTAGGTAGGGGGTACCATGGAGGGAGAAGTACAAACACTTTCTAAAGGAATAAAGTCCTCCCCACGGATCCCCCAATGCTGGACTACAAAATGGCATTAGAATAAGGAATACCAGGGTTGAGGTATTCTTTTAAGAATAGGGCCACCCAACTCTTCACTTGTGTTGGCACTTGTCAAGGTATCACATCAAATATAAGGGAGACAATTCTGATGAAACTTTGATTTAGAAGAGAAGGGATGAGACAAGAATAAAATAAATGCCCTGAATGAAAAGAATGTGTGTTATGTCAGGCATTGTGCTAGGCACTCTATTTACAAAAGGTCCTGGGGCTTCAAGTGGAGTGAGAGAGCTCTGGTTGTTGTTGTTGTTGTTGTTTTAAAGATTTCATTTCTTTGTTTGTTTGTTATGTATTTATTTGAGAGAGGGCACGCATGTGTGAACAGGGGGAGGAGCAAAGGGAGAGGGAAAGAGAATATCTTAAGCAGACCCCTCACCCCTACCCCACATCCCCAGCTAGCACAGAGCCCATGTGAGATCATGACCTGAGCCAAAGCCAAGATTTGGATACTTAATCAACTGAGCCACCCAGGCACCCCAAGATACACACACACACACACACACACACACACACATACATGTACACATGCATACATACATACATATGTTATATTTATTTTTAAGATTTTATCTATTTATTTGAGAGAGTGAAAGTGAGAGAGATCACAGAAGGAGAGACAAAAGCAGAGTCTCTGCTGGAAGGAGAGCCCAACTCGGGGCTTAGTCCCAGGACCCTGAGATCATGGCCTGAACTGAAGGCAGACACTTAAATGAACGAGCCACCAGGCACCTCACCCCCCCCACCCCCCACCGAAGACCTATATCTTTAAAGATACAATGGTGTAATGTTTCAGGCCAGGAAAAGTGGATTGAGTCTGACAGGCAAAAAGTAGAGAAAGGGTAGAAAGAGTGTGGTAGGGAGGAAAGAGCAGGAGCCAAGGCACCGCCCAGGGAAACCCTGGAGAGCCAGGACCTGCCCACTGGTTGGAACTCAGGCCTCGGGAAGGGAGGTGAGGCTGGAAAGGCAGATGGTGCCTTGTAGAGAGGGTGACGATGCTTGTCAGTAGAAGTGATGGTTTGTACATGTGCCTGTGTGCATGTGGGCTCTGTGCGTATTCAGATGCCTGGGTGTAGGACTTGTGGCAATTTTACTTGGGCGAAAATTGCCAGGAGCTGTGCTGGGTTCTTAATGTCACCTAACTGAATCTTCACAAAAACCCACAGAGAGGTACAAGTAGAATTTCCACTTAGCAAATGATGCTGAGGAATTGGGAGGTTGAAAGAATTGTCTACAATTCTATAGCCTGGAGGTGCACCTGTGTGGCTCAGTCAGTTGTGTCCAACTCCTAATCTCACCTTAGGTCTTGATCTCAGGGTCGTGAGTTCAAGCCCCGCTTTGGTGTCCATGCTGGGTGTAGCGCCTACTTAAAAACAATAAATAAGTTAAAAAAACAAAAACTATACTATAGCCTGGATTTGAACACAGGTCTTTTGAATTTAAATCTTTTTTCCCATGGCTGCAATAGAAATTTTTGAAATTTAAAAGTAATATAAGAAAAAAAAAAGTAGGGGCACCTGGGTGGTTCAGTTGGTTAAGCATCTGCCTTCGGCATAGGTCATGATCCTGGGATCCTGACATCGAACCCCACATTGGGCTCCCTGCTCACTCTCCCTCCTCTGCTCCCCCTGTTTGTGCTCTCTCTCTCTCTCTGTCGAATAAATAAAAAAATCTTTGAGAAAAAAAAAGTAATATAAGAACCAAAACTAAGAAGAAAAAGGTGATATAAATTCATATCCTCCCCACATTTATACCAATAAACAGTGTTTGAAAGTATTACTATTTACCATCTCTTTGTCAATATATTTTAAGTACATTATATGAAAAAATGGTTTTAATTTTCATTTACTTAACTATTAGTAAATTAAGTGGATTTCTCCCCTGAATTATTTATGTCCTTTGTTTTTTTTTTTCTATTGGAATAGTAATATTTTTCTTTTTAGATATAGAAGATATTAGTCCATTTCCTGTCATTTGTTATGAACCTTTTGGCTATAAACAATTTGTTACAATTTGGAATTTTCTTCCTTTTTTTATGTTATAGAACTATGTAGTTTATCATGATTTTTTAAAAAATTATCTTGATTTTTTTTTAAATCAATAAAGTCTCAGTTCCCCTTCAGAACCTGATACCCTCCCTCCCTCCCCCTGCCAATTTATACATATCTCCTAACTGCATAAAACTTCCAGTGGTTTGGGCACCTGGGTGGCCCAGTCGTTGAGTGTCTGCCTTTGGCTCAGGTCACCACCCCAGGGTCTTGGGATCGAGCCCTGCATTGCGTGCCTTACTCAGTGGGGAGTCTCTTTCTCCCTCTCCCACTCCCCCTACTTGTGTTCCTTCTCTCATGTGTCTTTCTCTGTCAAATAAAGAAAAATTTTTTAAAAAATTTCCAGTTGTTCATGAGACCCTAACCTAAGTTGGACTTCTTTGTTGTAGTATGGAAATTCCAGTTGCCCTGCAAACTTAAGTGAGCCCTAACCGTTCTCGTGTATGCCTTGGGTCTCTGCTTTATGTGCCAAAAAGCTCCAAGAATGGTGTTGCAGGTTACTTTTAGTTGTACTTTCAAATTTACCAGTTATCTGATATTCCTGCTTTATTTTAAAACCCTCAAACTCATTTTAGAGCCTGTGCCTTTAGGCTGATCTTAATGTTTATAATTATTTCATTTCATACACAGATGACTTCCTGAATATTTTTCCTGTAATAAAGAAAAAAAATACGCTATGTGAAAATACTCTATTATACTTACAAGAGTTATTTCTGAGGCAGTGGTTATAAAAGTTGCTGAATCCCTTTTTTGTTAATATCTTATGCAAATCACTTTGTGTTTGCTTGCTTCATTTAGTGGCTTGTTCATAATAGGAATACTTATTATGTAGCAAGCAAGGCAAGATGAATGGTGAAGAGTCATTCATTCAAAACTAGTTACTGTGTCCCTGCGCTGCCTCAGGCCCTGTTGTAGTCTCCAGAGACGCCGCCTGTCCTCTGGGGCCGGAGCACACAGCCTCTCCTCCTGTGGATCTTCTGCTCTCAGCTCTCAGACTGCACACTGTGGAAATCCAGGCTCCAGGATTCAGTGCCTCTGGGATCCCCAGCAGGTCACTTCATATGGCGGATCCTTGGTTTCCTTCTTCATCAAATGAAGAAAATAATATAAACTCAACATTAAATAGCTCTGTCATGTGCTACAGAATATTGCTCAAAGTAGCTTTCAGTAGCTTTAGTTATTTCTCTCATTTTGTGACAAGCCCTGGGCTGTATCCCGGTATCCTGGTAATAGAGTGAACCAGCATTTAATGGGGGTGGTCAAGACATTGTAATCACACATTTTTTCTTACACTCCTTAGTATCTTTCTTCCACCCCCTCCCCACCAACTGCCTCTCCTTCTTTACACTTTCCTTACCTGTCTGTCCATTTCTGGACTCCTCAGAGCATCTAGAATCTAGCTCCATGTGCTCTGTCTTCACACAGTTCCACCTTCTCATCTTCCAAATAAACAGGCCCTTTACCCTTTTGCACCCCTGCTTGTTTCTGTGTCTCCTCAGCCCTGCTCTTTTCTCTTCTCCCCCTACAGAAGTCCTACCTGTCCTTCAAGGCTCAACCCAAGCCCTGTTGTTACCGTGAGCCCTCTCTACTATTCTTTTTCACACAAATTTCTCCAAAGACCTTCCCTGTGCCCTTCGATACTAATGATCAGCACTACCTAATTCAGCCATTAGCCACTAGTCAGACTTATTCCCTGCTTGTTTTATGTATCCTTATTGTTTGTTTGCTTCCCAACTAGACCTTCCATGTATGTCGGGTATGCTTAGTGAATATGTGGTGGGTTTTGATTGACTCAGGGTGAGCCCAAGGAATATATTCTCTTACTTTGAGATGAAGAGAGTTGCCTAGTGCTGTTTGGGGGCTTTAAGGATACAGGCTACCAGTTAGCAACTGACTCTGAAGCTTGGTGAGGCATTGTTACTGAAGTGACCATTGCCCTCTATTGGACTTTAAGCACCAGGCTTACAAAGACGGGAGCCCCCTGAGGTGGCCCTCTTGGGTTGTCTGATTAACACTTTCTGGTTGCAGAGGGAGTCCCTGGCTTTTTAAGGAGTATCTTGTTAAGTAAACATCTTACATGAGCCTTCTAGGTTAGGACCCGAAATGATCATTGTCCCAGCTCCCCGGGGTATGTTTGTGAGGACTGGTAGTCAAGGCCCGGGAGTCATCCTACAGGAGTCAGGAGGCTGAGGAGAGGGCAGGCTACCCATGTATGAGCACCCTTACTTTCACGTCGTTCCGTGGTTGCTTTTAGGAAAGTTTGCTGGATCCTGTTTGTTCAGCTCTCACCAGGGAAAGCATCACCCCCATAGAACAGGAAGCAGATATATTTACATGCAATGCTTCAGAATAATTCCACTCCATTCCGGTCAGGTGCTGAGATCTGGGAGAACATTTCCAGTCTGAAGGGAAGAATTACTGTTTCGTCTGCAATTTTAGCTCACACTTTTCTTCCCTGTGCTTTCTGCTGGAGAGTTCTTAGACCAAGGTTAAATTAAATGCTGAGGCTTTGGGGACTCTCAGAATCACTGAATGAAAGACAGAGTGTAAATGCCATAACTGCAGTTTACTCATTTCTCCTTTATTCCTTTTTAATTTTCTTTTTTAGTCCTCTGACTCCCTGACATTGTATTATTTATAATTTTACTCTAAATTTAACTAAATTTAACTCACTAACGTGAATAACATAGCATTAAAACATTACCTTAAACTTAACGTAAGGCTGGGGGTACTTCTGAAGAGCATCTCTCATACAACATTATTCTTATACGTTCAGATATATTACAGCAGATGAATTTTAATGGCTTGAATTGCTATAGCTTCACCTTTTTAAAATGCAGACATTAAGTAAATCTCCTAATATTTGAGTCATATGGATATTCCCTTATAATTGGCAAAACAGCTAATACTGCTGTTTACACAGTTATTTAAGATTTCCTGGAGGAGATTAAAGAGAAGAATTTCATGTGTGTTCTTTTTGGCAGACTTTATTGTTCCACTTAAGTAGTCTTATGTGAGCTTCATATTTTCTTCCATATGTAAGGGGAAAGTGCCCAAAAGAGAAAGACTTAAAAAGTTGCTTTTATGAGAACTGACAAAATTCGATATTTATTGATAAGCTTTCTCACATCTGGCTAATAAACTTGGATTCTGTTCATGGGTCACAAAAAGAAGAAACTCTGTTGTGAAATAAGTGATTTGATTTTGAATCTCAGTGAGGGCTTTCAGTTCACTGTTGATCACAGGGTTGTGTGAAATGAGATCTTAATAGGCTGGGGGCTAGATTATACGGGGGAGTTTAGGCCCTTGGGCTAGTTTTTACCTAACTTCCTGGCCTCCCTCAAGCCCCCTGGGTGGCTCAGTGAGTTAAGCCCCTGCCTTCAGCTCAGGTCATGATCTCAGGGTCCTGAGATCAAGACTGGCATTGGGCTCTCTGCGCTGCCTGCCTCTCTCTGCCTGCCTCTCTGCCCACTTGTGATCTCTCTGTCAAATAAATAAATAAAGTCTTAAAAAAAAAAAAAAAGAATGCTTCCTTCAGAGGAATGTAGACGGATGGCCCCTGAAGAACACAACTGGAGTGGAAAATGTGAAGTTAAAAGCAAAACTCACAATTTATTTCAGTGGCTTTCTTTCTTGCCTTGATATACAGAATGATTGTTTCAGCACCTTGTCCATGTAAATACACAAGATTTGAAGCTAATAGCAACGCTCTGGAGTTAGGGCAACTTTTTTATTTGCATATATGCTTTTGTTCTAGTAGAAAATTCAAATTTGAGATTTTTTTTTTTTTTAACCACAGCAAAAGTGATAAATAGTCTACCTGGTTTCTTTATAATACATGCTCTATTCCCAAGTTTTTTGAGCTCTAGTAGCTGAGCATTGAATTCTGTATTCTAACTAATCACTGACTCACTTTCACACTACTGGGAAATTAGCTTCTGTTGTTTTCAACAACCAGATACTATAGATGGGCAAAGAGTACCCTTGGATATAAGGTGGGTACCCCAGTTTCCAGTAGGATAAAAAATATTTAGGGCTACTCTGAATACATGAACTTTTGGAGGTGCAATAATATCACATGTATGTTAATAATATAATAATTAATAATGTTTTAATTGAGAAATGTCTCTTCTATTCACTTTCATGAAATAATTTATTCAAAGCCTACATTTTGTATCTTTGACATCATGTCTTTAATGTCGCTGGAGCTACTTTGGAGTCCTCTAGTACAGTGTGTCAGAATACGGTCTCTTCACTCCCATGGACTTTTGTCATGTTTTTGGTATCCATGTATGGAATTATTTCTATATTTTATCCAAGGCCCTAGCACACATTTCAGCCTTTTTTTTCTTTTTTTGCTATTTATAGATATATATTGGAGATCTCCAAAATGTAACCATTTTCTGTACTATTTTTGTAAAGATTCTATTTTTAAGTAATCCCTATACCCGTGGGACTCCAACTTAGAACCCCAATGTCAAGAGTTTTGTGCTCTATCAGTTGAGCAAGCCAGGTACCACTATACTGTTTTAAGAGACCTTTAAAAGGCTTGTTTACAATGGCATTGAATATGAATAATTGTGAAGTGATAATCCTATAGAAAATGAGCAAGTTTTTATGAAATTTCTTTATTTTCTTAAAGTAGCTGATTCCATCAGCTGTCCTTTCTTTTTTCATTTTTAAAAATTTTATTGTTAGTCACCATACAATACAACATGAGTTTTTTAATTTTTTTTGTTTTTAAATTTTTAAATTTTTTTATAAACATATGATGTATTATTAGCCCCAGGGGTACAGGTCTGTGAATCGCCAGGTTTACACATTTCACAGCACTCACCATAGCGCATACTCTCCCCAATGTTCATAATCCCACCACTCTCTCCCTACCCACCTCCCCACCGGCAACCCTGTTTGTTTTGTGAGATTGAGAGTCTCTTATGGTTTGTCTCCCTCCCGATCCCATCTTGTTTCCTTTATTATTTTCCTACCCCTCAAGCCCCCCATGTTGCATCTCCACTTCTTCATATCAGGGAGATTATATGATAGTTGTCTTTCTCTGATTGACTTATTTCGCTAAGCATAATACCCTCTAGATCCATCCACGTCGTTGCAAATGGCAAGATTTCATTTCTTTTGATGGCTGTATAATATTCCAGTGTGTGTGTGTGTGTGTGTGTGTGTGTGTGTGTGTGTGTGTTTGTGTGTGTATACCACATCTTCTTTATCCATTCATCTGTTGATGGACATCTAGGTTCTTTCCATAGTTTGGCCATCATTAGTTTTTGATATAGCATTCTCTGATTCATTGTTTGCATATAATACCCAGTGCTCCATGAGATACATGTCCTCCTTAACACTCATCACTGGGCTAACCCAACCCCCTCCCCCCTCCGAAACCCTCAGTTTGTTTCCCATAGTCCATCATCTTTCATGGTTCATCTCCACCTCTGATTTCCCCCTCTTCATTTTTCCCACCCTTCTCCTAATATCCTCCATGCGTTTCCTTATATTCCACAAATAAGTGAAACCATATGATAATTGTCTTTCTCTGTTTGACTTATTTCACTTAGCATAATCCCCTCCAGTCCTATCCATGTTGATGCAAATGGTGGGTATTCATCCTTTCTGATAGCTGAGTAATATTCCATTGTATTGATGGACCACATCTTCTTTATCCATTCATCTGTTGAAGGGCATCTCAGCTCTTTCCACAGCTTGGCTATTGTGGACATTGCTGCTATGAACATTGTGGTACACATGTCCCTTCTTTTCACTACATCTGTATCTTTGGGGTAAATACATAGTAGCACAATTGCTAGGTTGTAGGGTAGCTCTATTCTTAACATCTTGAGGAATCTCCACACTGTTTTCCAAAGTGGCTGTACCACCTTGCACTCCCATCAACAGTGTAAGAGGTTTTCCCTTTCTCCATATCCTCACCAACATTAGTTGTTTACTGTTTTGTTAATTTTGGCCATTCTAACTGAAGGTGGTATCTCAGTGTGGTTTTGATTTGTATTTCCCTGAAGACTAGTGATGTTGAGCATTTTTTCATGTGTCTGTTAGCCATTTGTATGTCTTTTTTAGAGAAGTGTCTGTTCATGTCTTCTGCCCATTTTTTGACTGGGTTATTAGCTTTTTGAGTGTTGAGTTTTAGAAGTTCTTTATAGATCTTGGATGTCAGCCCTTTATTTTTAATGTTATTTGCAAACATCTTTTCCCATTTCCTAGGCTGCCTCTTAGTTTTGTTGACTGTTTCCTTCACTGTCCAGAAACTTTTTATCTTGATGAAGTCCCACAAAAACAGACACATAGACCAATGGAACAGAATAGAGACTCCAGAAATGGACCCTCAACTCTATGGTCAACTAATCTTTGACAAATCGGGAAAAAATATCCAATGGAAAAGAGACAGTCTCTTCAACAAATGGTGCTAGGAGAATTGGACAGCTACATATAGAAAAATGAAACTGGACCATTCCCTTACACCATACACAAAGATAAACTTAAAATGGATGAAAGACCTCAATGTGAGACAGGAATCCATCAAAATCCTAGAGGAGAACATAGGCAGTAACCTCCCCGACATCAGCCATAGTAACTTCTTTCAAGGCACATCTCCAAAGGCAAGTGAAATAAAATCAGCTGACCTTTTTGTGCATCCCAAACTATCATTGATTGAGATTATTTCAGATTTGTGTGTCTTCATTCAAAGAATACTTCTTTGTTTAAAATAAAGCACTTGTGAGTCCTCTGTCAATAAGAGACTGTTCAAGGACTTGAATATATGGCAGCCCTCTCTTTTGGGAGGAGAGAAAAGAAATCCTCAGTATATGTGACACAGTAATTAAACCAAAGATTTTCTTCTTTTTTGTACATCTACTGGCAAAATTGATTATTTTCTAGTTATATGTTCCTACACATTTTTAAGGTAAAAAAAATTTAGTTGCAAAGATGTGATTTACTGGAAGAATATGGACTTTAAGCCAGTGGTTCCCATATGGTGCTTGTAAAACCTTAATAGTTAATATGTGGCAATCCAAGATACCATGCCATTATAGAAAAGGAAACTACAGAATTTAATGGAAAAATAGATCTCAATTCCTAAACAGTACAGAAAGAAAAACTAAAAGCTTTGCTTAACAGCATTTTCAATCATCTTCACATCTCCAGTGTGGATCTGTTGCTTGATCCAAATAGTCCAGTGTTACAGTGATATGACATCGAAAAATTAAGACAAAATCTGGGCATTTTCTTGGGATAATTCTCCCCTCTTGCCCTTCCCACAAGAGAAGCAAGTGTCAGGAGAGGCTGAGGAGAGTAAGTGGGCAGCTTGTACTAACAGTCACTTGACATTTGTATAGCTCTGTAAATTTCAAGAGTGTGCAATTGTGAATTATATAATTGTGAGCATTATATAATTGGTCTCAACAGCTCTGGAATGTACACTTAGGAATTAGATGGATTCTCACCTTTTTATCCTCCTTTTCCTTTTCTTCTCCTGCTTTCCTTTTAATGTTTAAGGAAACTGAGGCTCTGTGAGGTTAAGCAAATTGATGAGATCACCTTGTAGAAGGTGGAAAAACAGAAACCAGGTGGCTTCTCTGAGGAGAGCAAAACTACAGGACAGGTGCACTGTGGTTTTTGTTTCTTCCCTTCCCGCAAATCCTGTTTCTCGTTCCTGTTCCTTCTGGGGACATGTAAAGCATCATTGTGAATGTGTTTTCAGCGTGATTATTCTAGAGTTGCTTCCCATGAGTCATTACTTGGTGAAGAAAGGCAGTAAATTCTTACCCTTTCTGTATTTTCCTCTCTGCGTTTTCACTCTTGCTAATAATGAGTGTGCAAGTACACTTAAGAACAAAAGAGACATCAATATAGTTTAAAATGAACACTGTCAGAATAAATCTAACTGTGAACCCCCAGGGTTTATTATATTGCTCTGAAAGCCTTCTGAATTTAAGTAGTTTGTTAATTCCCCCTCCCCAGATTTTTTCGGCTAAAAAACATTGTTGTCTAGAAGTAATTTTAGGACGATATAATTTGCTAGTTAGTATTCATGAGCTCTGTGTAGCATTTGTTTGAGACTTTTATATGTAGTTTTACATACGATAGAAGTTTCTAGATATAGTGGGAGAACCATATGAACCCTTCTGGGTCATAAAGTGCCCACTTTATTGAGAACATTGTCTTGAACTTTATGTGTAACACCTGATTGGCAGTCTTGGATAAATTTAATTGAATGTCGCAAATATGGAATTCGGAGTATAAGTGTAACATGAAGCTGATGATACAGAGGTGTGCTCTTTCCCTTTAGAGGGGTTAGGACACTTGTAGTAAGCATAAGGCAACAACAAAAGTGGCTCTAAGGCAAAGGAGAATTAATCAATGCAAAAAGGGATTTCTAAAGTAAGCCCCTCAGAGTTTAGCGGGGAGGGTGGAGGTCAGGTTAGGAATATCAGGCCAAGCCTCAGAGTTTGGGATGTGCTCTGGAGAAAGCATGCTGTTTTGGTGATAAATGGAGGCGGAGGCTTTCAGTGGAGGAGATGGTGTGAGGGTATATGTGAGAAACAAGGACTGAGTTCAGAATGGCAGGAAGAAAATAGAGTAGGTGATCGTGGACACGGCACTTTCCAAAGAAGAATGAGTATAATTGTGACCATTAGGTGAATTTCAACTTTCTTGTGGAATTAGGGAGAATTTTCCTTTCCCTTAAAGGATTTTTAAAGAAGGAAGGAAAGGAAGAGAGAAGAAAGCTAGCTGTGCTTTGAACTTACAGAGATATTTAGCTATGTGAACAAAGTATATAAAGCCTATGATGGTGACTAGCACATCGCTTCTACTGTGTGAAACTAGATCTGACAGAGAGGAGGCTCTCTTATCCAAAACTCTCTTGCTACCAGGGACTGTGCATGCAGGAGGTACATAGAAATCTCTACCTGGCCCTTGCCCTGTTTCTCTCCAGCCAATCTTCTATTATCCTTCAAGGGTATACTTCCAGCTTCCTTACAAATTAATTTTTGTACTTGGTCATGCTTTAATGTGTGGTTTGACACGGGGATATCTGCATTTTTATAGCTGGTCACTCCTTAACCAAAGTTTTTTTGTCTCTAGTAGTAAACTTCAAATACTGGCAACATACTGGTGTGGATTTGGAACCGGAATGGGCTTTGAAGTCAGATTCACCTATATTGAGGTCTGGCCTCGCCTCATAGGAGCCTTTCTGGAACCCACCTACTGGTGATTTAGTGATGCTTATCTTATTGGGATGTTGTAATGTTTGTAACTTGCACATGGAGGGCTTCTCTTTCCTTTTCTCCCTTCTCACCATAAGCATTATAAACGACAGTGGTGTCCAGTTAATCATGGGTTTTAACTTATCCAACTTCTCACCTTGTGATTAGGAAACAACCACACCTCTCTTGAAGTGAGAACCGTAAAGTCCATGTTGTCGTGCAGGCTTTTTTCACATGCGCCTTCGGTCTTGTGTTTCTGCTCTTCTACCACTTAACATCTGAAGCCTGAAGACACCTCAGTAGTGTTTATCTCATTTGACTTCCTGAGTTGGAATCATTTGTATATTTATTCCATTTTCCCCTTTTGACTAGAGGTGGTTTGTTTTTTTTTTAAGATTTTATTTGATTTTTCAGATTTATTTGATTTTATTTGACAGAAATCACAAGTAGGCAGAGAGGCAGATAGAGAGAGAGGGGGAAGCAGGCTCCCTGCTGAGCAGAGACACCCCCCCCCCCCCATGCGGGCCTCGATCCCAGGACCCTGAGATCATGACCTGAGCCAAAGGCAGAGGCTTTAACCCACTGAGCCACCCAGGTGCCCTTGATTGGAGGCTCTTGACTGTATGTTCCTTAAAGGCATCTTTCTGTTTCCTCTGGTATCTAATACAGGGTACTGCACTCATTAAATTTGGGGCTTGAATTAAATTGATCTGATGCCTTTATAGTGCTTAAATATAAATAGTAGCCAAGTCCAGTTCATACCTTTCTGTAGCACTGGGCAAAGTTAACCATCATCCCATCTGTTTACCAATATACTACAAAATACCTTCAGTGTGTCTAGAAATATCCCACCCAAACAGATCTCATGGATTAATTTCCTCTCCTCTCCAGAGCAAATGTGGAACTTATTCCCATGACATGTGAAGCTTGTCTATCC
>PISX010027794.1:0-22596 GCA_004024625.1 Mellivora capensis | reverse complement strand
AGAAATATGATATGGAAAATTTTCCTGGACAGAGGAAAAAGCTAAGTTGATTCCAGATTAATAGATAGTAACTCATGCAAAGGAAGCCTATGGCTATAGATGGGGGTTGGTCAGCCAAAAAAGTGTAGATAAACTGGGATCAGAGAGGCAAAACTTGGTATCGTGTGCTAGTCCTACCCAGGGGAGAGAGGTTGAATATCTGGAAGATATACCACAGTCTGCCTATCCTTCAGGGAATCACACAGCACATTTGTTAAGAATGTCTCTAGAGGGGCACCTGGGTGGCTCAGTGGGTTAAGCCTCTGCCTTCAGTTCAGGTTATGATCTCAGGGTCCTGTGATCAAACCCCACATCAGGCTCTCTGCTCAGCAGGGAGGCTGCTTCCCCCTCTCTCTCTCTGCCTGCCTCTCTGCCTACTTGTGATCTCTCTGTCAAATAAATAAATAAAATCTTAAAAAAAAAAAAAGAAGAAGAAGAATGTCTCTAGAGTTGGAATAACCTAGTTGAAACACCATGACCCTAGCTTACTTACCTACTTACTTGCTTACTTATTTACTTAATTACTGTCTGGAACAAGATACTTAAATTTTCTGAGCCTTGGTTTCTTCATATGTAAAATCAAAATAATAGTAACAGTTCCTTGTTGCTTTTTCTTCCTGGGAATATGGTGAGACTACATTTCACAGTCTCTCCTGAACTTTGAGGGGTGGCCATCCAACTAACTTCTAGCCAGTAGTATATGAGCAAAAAGAGTCTGCAACTCCTCCAGGCCTGACCCATTAAAAACTTCCTATATTCAAACTTCCATCCTCTTTACTTTCCCACTGGTTAGATGTGGTAGAGCCTCTAACATCCTGGATACCTGAGTGACTGTGTGGAACAGAGGCCCTCTACCAACCTGGAACAACTTAGACTATATGTATGATTAAAAAATTAAATTCTTGTGTAAACCATTATTCCTTTGGAGACATATTTGATACAGCAGCTAACTATCTTAACCAGTACACCGCTGATTGTCTTATTAAATTAAAAGAGACGAGTCCACGTACAACATGTAGGATCGTGCCAGCACAGAGAAAATGCTTAAAAATTGTAGCTCATTATTTTTTATTCTCAGCTAGCCCAGACTTCTTTGAGGCTGGTCAAGGCTTCACGATGGAAATTGATAAATCAGACTCAGCTGAAGTTTCTTTGTTTTTCACTTGCTATATTAGTCAAAAAGCATGACATAAACGAGATGAAAAATACATGTTAGCGTGAGTGAAGAGGTCTCCAATGCCTTCCTTTTCTTTTCAAGTGACATACCAAAGATGGGGTGGGCTCAACAGCACACACAGAGTGAAGAAGTTTCAAGTCAGAAGAACCCAGAACTGCACATTAGTTGTCTTCATCACTTTTAACTTGGGATTAGGAGGTGAAGTGGAAGGAGAGGCTACATCAGATCATGTCTGTAACATGTCATTTGAGCTTAGGTTTACATTTTTTTTCTTGCTGAATCACAGTTATGTAATGTTCTTCCTTCCATATGTCATTTCCTACTATTCCACTGGGTCTACTAGAGTTTTCAACACAACAGGGCAAGCTACCATCCTTTGTCTCTCCTACCATCCTTCTGGCTTTCCTTGATTTCCAAATCACCATGGATTCCAATTAGCTTTTCTGCCCTCTGTAAGTAAAAACTAAAGCCCGGGAGTGAGGACACAAGCATTGGCCACAAGAAAGGAAATCCATATTAAACATGAGTTTATTAACATGATCAGTCGTCCATCAGCCACAAGTTTTTATCTGCCATCCTGCATTATTTTTTCTTGACATTTACAATTATTTAAAATTCCATTTTTTATTTATTTGCCTACTTATTTATTATGTACCTCTTCCCACTGATGTAACTCTATGAGGACGGAGACTTTATCTTCTTTGTTGCTATAGCCCAGCATTCAAAACCAGTGTGCCAATCACCAAGTAGATACAAAGAAGCTTTTTTTTTTAAAATGAATAAATGAATTTGTTGAATGTATGTTCGTCAGGGATTGGGTTTCCTGGATCTGTTCAATTCTTGAGGACTGATCAAAGAGTTTCTAGACCAACAAAGCTAATTACTGGCCCCAGACCAGATCTGGTACCAAGATAAGGTTACTTTGTGGGTATGTGTCTGGATATCCAGACAGTGGAGTCTTCAAGCAAAGTGACTCTGGAAAACAATAAAAATATTTGGGAATGGGATGCCTGGGTGGCTCAGTTGGTTGGACGACTGCCTTCGGCTCAGGTCATGATCCCGGAGTCGCAGGATCGAGTCCCGCATTGGGCTCCCAGCTCCGCGGGGAGCCTGCTTCTCCCTCTGACCTTCTCCTCGCTCATGCTCTCTCACTGCCTCTCTCTCAAATAAATAAATAAAATCTTTAAAAAAAATATTTGGGAATGGAAATTTGTACATCACCCAACTGAAAATGAATCTAGCTTATTGTCACTCCATTTATTGCAATTTATTATTCTCCTTTTTGGTATTAGGAAAAGATTAGAGCCCTTGGGCTTGCTTAGCCTGGAGGGGGAAATGCTAAGATGAGATATAATCTGCTCACTAGAATAAGTCTTGTCAAATTCATTTCATGTCTTTTTTGGTTAGGGTCATTAAACGGATGGATCTGGGAAAATGTTCTACAATGAAGGATTTCATGGGGTCTCTCAGGTTATCCTCAGAGATAAGAAGGGAAGTAGTGGGAAGTTGGCCTATGATTGAATGGCAATCCCTAGAGATGTAGCAGGGGTCTTTGGTGATGGATTTCAATGGATTTGGTATGAATACCTGGAATACATAATGATCAAACCTGTGGATCAAAGACAGAGGGAGAAATAAGAACTAACACGCGGGTGACAGAATCAGGTCCCACAGATTTCTTACTGAGCTGTAAAAATGGACCAAATATAGCAAGACTGAATTTAATAGAGGTAAGTATCAAGGCATGCACTTGGTTTCAGCATATTAATCACGTATTCTGCCCAAAACTAAATTCCTTTAAGATGACCAAGCCATTCCCAAGCTGCACAGCGAATATCCTAGAAAACTCAGTCCCTGACATCTTCCAGGAGCACAGGTCCAGAGTCCTATTTCCCAAGGTCACTTTTTTTGACCCAATCTGTTATCAAGGCTCTTGATGCTCTGCTCCATTTTTTTAAAGATTTTTAATCTATTTATTTGAAAGAGAGTGACCGAGAGATAGAGAGCTTCAGCAGTGGGAGGAGCAGAGGGAGAGGGAGAAGCAGACTCCCCACTGAGCGGGGAACCCAACACGACTCTGGGATCATGACCAGAGCTGAAGGTAGACACTTAACTGACTGAGCCTCCCGGGCGCCCCTCTTTCTCCTTTTCTTGACATTGGCTGAACACTTGCCCTTTGGCTCTGACCATGAGCTCCCCTCTGCTACTATGATCCCATTTCCCTTGCTTTGGCCCCATCTGGTTTATTCTCTAGCTCCTTTGAGCCCAGTCCCCAGGACCATATCAGCACCTTCTCTGACCACAGAATGCTTGAAGCATTCACCAGTCTTGGTACACATAAGGAAAATGAAGGCCCTTAGTTTGCTAGAAGTACAACACAAATAGTCTAACCATCAGACAGGTTAACAAAACATCAACATAAACTTGAGTCGTATTGCCATATTCATGGTGCAAGGAGTTAGGTTGTTGCCACTCTCTGCTCTGTGATAGACCACATCTTGAGATAGGACCTGCTTCTATGTATTAAACATCCTGGTGTATCTTGAGAAATAAAGGTGAAGAGACTTGAAACCATATCCTCTGAATGAATGTTCCCCCTTTATTCCCAGGGAAGAAGAAGGGAAGGAATCCCCTTGGTTTTTACAAAAGTAAAACTTCACTGAATACAAAGATATACCCATTGCAGAAAATTTGGAGAAGACAGATAAGCATAAAGGTATATGTATCTTCATTATTTTTTTTCTGTTCCTTAATCTTATGTATATATATTTATTTATTACATTGATTCATACTTAATTGCTACCTTTTGTACTTTATAATATATTAAGGTGTTTTGACCATGAGAATGAATATTATTCTATAGCAGGTTTATTGAAGAATGCAGGTAAGAACTTTTTAAAAGTACAGAGAGGGGATTTTTGTTTTTCAATGTTAAGAAAATATCATGTATAACTCCATGCTAATTTGGATGGTTTTTAAAAAAATTTTTTTAAGATTTTTGTTTATTTATCCGATGGAGAGAGATCACAAGTAGGTAGAGAGGCAGGCAGAGAGAGAGAGGAGGAAGCAGGCTCCCCGCTAAGCAGAGAGCCTGATGCAGGGCTTGATCCCAGGACTCTGGGATCACGACCCGAGCTGAAGGCAGAGGCTTTAAGCCACTGAGCCACCCAGGCGCCCTTGGATGTTTTTTAAAAGGAAAAGATAAATTATCAAAATTGGCCCAAAAAGATTCCACTTGGCTATGTCTCTGCCTTGAGGCTGTCTGAATGAAGACCCTTGTCCACCTGGTCACACACTCCCCACCTTTGGCACGTTTTTACCCTCTCTCTGGGGAGAGGAAGGTGCCCTCCATTTGCCGAGCTCCATCCCCTCCTGGCTCTGTGAGTTATGTCAGGTGGCTGGCTTGGGGAAGTGCCAAAAGAACAATAAACACTGTTCTCAAACTGGCTGAAGAAGGCTTGTAACTCCTGGTGACTTCAGGCTGGTCTCCAAGCTACTTACCGAAGTTAGAAGTTGGGACAGAGCTCTCCAGGAATTCCATTCGCCTGCCACCTTTCCAGACTCGTTGCTGAGCCCCACAGCTCATCAGCTCTCACCTTCTCCCTCTGGGAAGGAGCGGAAGAGAAGATGAGCTATTACTGATGAGAAGGTGGATGTCTACTGTCTCTCCCTGATCCTGGCTTCCTCTCATAACTAAATCTAAATCCTCCAAAAGCTACCATGTCAGCTATGCCCCACTTAGCATTCCAAGAAATAGGGCCACCTATTTCAGAGGACATCCCCTGAAGTTCTGGAAAGAATGGGATAGAGCTCAAAACCACCTTTCAGGGGTGCCTGGGTGGCTCAGTGGGTTAAAGCCTCTGCCTTCGGCTTGGGTCATGATCCCAAGGTCCTGGGATCGAGCCCCACATCGGGCTCTCTGCTCAGCGGGGAGCCTGCTTCCCTTCCTCTCTCTCTGCCTGCCTCTCTGCCTACTTGTGACCTCTGTCTGTCAAATAAATAAAATCTTAAAAAAAAAACAAAACACCTTTCAGAGTGTACAAGTAAGACAGACTAAAGTATTCACACTCCCCATACAGGTGTAGTGAGGACCTGCCTCTGTGCCTTGTTTCCTGCCCTGTCCTCTGTGGACTGCTTTTTCCCACCTCATGATGGCTTCCTTGGCTTCGGGTGCCTGGTCAAAGCAACCCAGCACCAGGAAGTGCCAGTGGTTTCCCCTTCACAAATGCTTGGCTCATATGCACCTGTTCTCCTATCTCTTACAGGATTTTTTCTTTCACCCTCCTCTTATACTGACAAATGCAGATGCCTTAACTTCCCCACTGGCCTGTAGGCTTCTTTATGGCACGGCCAGTGGCTGATTTACGTTTATTTCCCCCGTGGGCAGTCGGCAAACAAATGAAGTATACAGCATTATCCTAAAAGCTGGAGTTCCTTGTGCCCAGGGAATAGCTGCTTACGTCTGTTTTTGGGGGGACACTTCTTAAGCAATTTCTCCTTCAAAACACACTAATTCCTGCCACCTTCCCATTCCTGGATGCTTTTCTAGCACACTTTCATGTTCTACAGGAGAACATAACACCGCCTTGACCGGCAGGCAGGGAGAGGTGCTAAGCAGTAGCCACAAAGTTCTTTCACATGCCTCCATTCCATTCCCAAAGGGAACCCCTCACAGGACCCGAATCCAGTCACTTTAGGCAGAAGCTGCGGGCCTCCTGCAGACGTTCCTTCTGCACAGTGAGGCAGTGTTGCCCAGTTGGAAGTGCTGTGGCCCCCAAGTTGAAAGCCCAGGCTCTTGTCTTAGCTTTCTCTGACTCTGATCTCTTGAAGAGCCCCTTTCTTCCTGATTTCTTCTGGGTAGAGATAAAATCAGTGCCCCCGCCCAAACCTCTTCCAGCTTCCTAACCCTTTAAGTGAGATCTTACGTGAAAATGAACACAAATAAATAAAAACACAGCTGTCCTTGTTGAAGTTAAAAGGGATGTGGCTTAATCTTTCCTGCTGGATTTCTCTTTGCCCTACTGACTCACCTCCACCTGTCCCTGTTAGAGCCCCTGGGAACTTTGAAGGGCCCTACGGGATGGTCTGAAAACCATTGAAGAGAGACAGTCACAAAGGAGTCCTCTAGATCTGAATTTCTGATCCCAGGTAGACACAGTGAAAGCCTAACATGGAGGGGAGCTGAGGGCAGCAAAGGGTGGTAGAGGAGAAGAACCTGAATTCCACCCAGGGACGCCATCGCCGTGCGCACAGACAGACCACATACCAACATCCCAGGCTTTACTGGTTGTGGGGCTGCTTAAGGGCAGGACCGTGTTTTATTAATCGCTCCGTTTTCACCACCTAGCGCTGCAGCTGGATCAGCGCTGTCATTTCTCCATCGCATCCGTCAGGTTCTACCCTGGTTTGCATCTAAACGATTTGTTTATGTGCCTACCTTCGCTCATATGTGGAATTTAAGAAACAACACAGATGAAGATATGGGAGGGGGAAAAGAGAGGGAAGCAAACCATTAGAAACTTTAATGATAGAGAACAAAATGAGGATTGATGGAGGGTGGTGGGTGGGGGATGGGCTAGATAGGTGATCGGCATTAAGGAGGGCGGTTGTTATTATGAGTACTGGATGTTGTGTGTGAGTGATGAATCAAAATGTTCTACTCCTGAAATTAATATTACACTGTATGTTAACTAACTAGAACTTAAATTTTTTTTTTTTTTTAAGGTTTTATTTATTTATTTGAGAGAGAGATAGTGAGACAGAGCATGAGCGAGGAGAAGGTCAGAGGGAGAAGCAGACTCCCCGTGGAGCTAGGAGCCCGATGCGGGACTCGATCTCGGGACTCCGGGATCATGACCTGAGCCGAAGGCAGTCGTCCAACCAACTGAGCCACCCAGGCGTCCCAGAACTTAAATTTTTAAAAAATGTTTTAAGGGAAAAATAAACATCTCAATTTAAAAAAAAAAACTTCTTAATTTAAAAAAAAAGCTCTATTGCACATAGAGTAGTTAGCATGGTGCCTGGCATATAATAAGCTCTCAGATGTTAGCTATTATTATTTTACCATTTTTACATGCAATTCATAAAACATTTTCCCCAAATCAGCAGCAATTTCTCAGAAATATTTGGTAAGTAATTCCCTTTGGGGGCTGTGAAAATAGAGAAAATATAAAGGAGAGACTCTCAATAAGCTGCTTATAAATAGTTAGGCATTGTCTTTGTGTGCTCTAGCAAAACAGCACAGACGGGGTGGCTTATAAACAACAGAAATTTATTGCTCACAGTGCTGGAGGCTGGCAAGTCCAAGATCGGGGTGACAGCATGGTGGCCTTCTGGTGAGGATCCCTTTCCTGTTAGAACAGGTGCCTTCTTGCTGTGTCCTCACACCGTAAAAGGGGCTAAGGATCTCTCTGGAGCCTCTCTTATAAGGCACTAATTCCATTCCTGAGGACTTCATTCTCATGTCCAAAATACCTCCCAAAGGTCCACTTCCTAATACAATTTTTGGGGGGATAGGATTTCCTCTATGAATTGGGGAACACCAACATTCAGACTATAGCAAGCAAAGTATCCAAACATAAAAAGAAAACGCATTTAGAGATACAGAAGCATGCTGGATCTCTCTCTCTCTCTCTCTCTCTCTCTCTCTCACACACACACACACACACACACACACACCTTTTCCAGGTGTCCCTTGGGTTAGAATTCTGCAAACAGTATCTCACAGTAAGCACTCTTGACTCTGCTCCTCTAGGGATGCTCCCTGAGCCAATATGGAGGAAAGCATTCTAATCACCGTTTCCCTCGAGGAGCCTGTGGTTGCTGGGGATAAGGATAGCCTGTAATAAAATGTTGTGCATGAACTGATAAAATAACTACTACTATTGTGGACAATGAAGTACAAGAAATAGTGCCCTCATTCATTTATTCATGCTCTTGAATTTACACCTCCCTGGTTTTGTTACACACCGAATCCAACCTTTACAAAATGGAAGTGGGTATATATATATGTGTGTGAAATCAATATGTCCCACTTCATAGACCTGGTTTATAAAACAGGTTCATTTTCCTGACACTTGCAGCTGAAAGGTTATTCTTCCCTGCCCTCGGATCACCTTTCCTGTAATTCTAGCTTATTGGGAGAATTAAATAATTACAGGAAAAGTGTTTAGACTAGTGTCTACCTCGATTCTAATAGAGTAGCAAGCACTCGAGAATTAGTGTTTGGTATTATGCTTGCCATCAGTGTCATTCCTAGTATTTCCAGGAGACTGAATTTGGTGAGCCAGCTTGAGAAGAAGGATGCCACAGGCATAGTAGTTATTCCCAAATACTCCAATTCCCTTACTTTCCTGGCACCAGGTAGAACTGTGCTCACTCCACCGTTTGTGGTTGGGTGGGACCACGTGACTAGTTCTGGCCAGTGGGTTGTGACCGGAAGCAATAGCCAGCTTTTCCCGGCTGGAATATTTCTTGAAACATTGCAGATGCAGGACCCAGCAGAGCTCTGTTCCCTATGCCAAGACGAGCAATTTGTCACATAATGGCTGTTCCTTCTATCTCAGTCCCCAACTGAGAACAATGACAGGACGGAGCAAAGTCCATGCCAACCTGCAATAGATACACAGTACAGCGAAAAAATACTTCTTTATTTTTTTAAGTCAGTATTCCCTTGGTGATAAGATGGCTCAGCCTTGCACACATGCTTCATCCTCAATTTGATCATCAAGGCCCTATCATCAACCACACTACCACTCCATCACTGTGACATTTTGCTATCCTTTTGTATGTTCTATTATCAGTCAGCGCTCTCTCAGGCATCAGAAATTTGCAAACAATGTTGAACATCGAAGGGGAAAGAAAACGGGAGTTTCCAGCCTTGAAAAACTTGGTTCTTTATGCAAATGTCCTCAAGCCTGCTCAGTAATCTGTAAGCTGTCTATGCCAGAGGAATGTATAGCTTTGTCATACCCCAAACTTGTCTCCCCGTTCCCACACAAGGCACCTGGCCCTTTCTCCTGTCCCTTCAAAGCACTGGGCAGAAATCCCTGTTGATCACTTCTCAGGACTTTTGTAATTTTCTGTCTTCAGGCCTGTTCCCAAGAGGACTGTAAGTTTTTTTTTAATATCTGAGATTTAACACCCCTCCATTCCCTATCCCAGCTGCTTAGCACAGTGCCTGACTGATGAGGGGCCTGACCTCCGAAGACTTATGTCAGGTATCACATTCTACCTGAAGCCCTTTCATGACTTCCTCTATCTACCACACATTGCCAGCTATGGTAGAGAGAACCATTCACTCTCTCTCTATCTCCCTTTTAAAATTTTGTTTAATTTTAAACATTTTTTTAAAAATGTTTATTTGTCAGAGCACAAGCAGGGATAGCAGCAGGCAGAAGGAGAAGCAGGCTCCCTGCTGAGCAAGGAGCCCAGTGTGAGACTTGATCCCAGGACTCTGGGATCATGACCTGAGTCAAAGGCAGATGCTTAACCAACTGAGCCACCCAGGCATCCCCTATTCACTCTTATGCTCTACCAATCCTGATAAACTTTTGTTATATGGGTGTCCATCAAAATCAACATCTAGCAACTGTTAAACCTTCCTTAAAATGCTGTGTGTTGGGACGCCAGGGTGGCTCAGTTGGTTGGGCAGCTGCCTTCGGCTCAGGTCATGATCCCGGCATCCTGGGATGGAGTCCTGCATCAGGCTCCTTGCTCGGCAGGGAGCCTGCTTCTCCCTCTGCCTCTGCCTGCCACTCTGTCTGCCTGTGCTCGCTCGCTCTCTCTTCCTCTCTCCCTGACAAATGAATAAATAAAATCTTTTTTTAAAAAAATGCTGTGTGTCCAAAAGTCTCAGATGGATACTTTTAGGTTTCTAGTTTTGGCCTCTCCAGACCACAGAGCAAAGACAATGGCACGCCATTCCCATAGAGTTGCCCTTGTGAGATCCAAGAGTAGGTGCCTCCTCAGATTGTGCAACTGAGCCTTCATTTGCCTCACACTAGTCCAGGTTCTGCCCATGGGAGTGCTCCTTGATCTTGAGTTGACCGTTGCTGAGCTTTTGAATACCCAGTGTGCTGGAGGAGGTCCTTCCCCGTATTGTGCAAACCTGCCAGTGGCAGGCATGCTCTGGGTATGATGTGCACCCTGCTAACATAGCGTGCAGTGGACACGGCGAGGACATTTGGAATTGCTCTTGACTCCTCCCTCTCTTCCCCACATAACCAGTCAAGTGGTGGTGACCTACCTTTCATCCCACTTTCCTGGGAAAGGGTGATAGGAGGGGGACCAGCACAGGATGGGAGGAACCTGGCAGATGCCATAGGGTGACTGTGACTGGCTGACTGGTGTGTGAGCACACGCGGAAGACCCTTGAGTACTCTTTTGTATAACTAGATGATCTTTGGAAAGCATGAGCAGGTGGGAGCAAGAGTCAGCACGGTTTAAATAATTACTCTGCCTCTCTCTGCACAAGGGATATAAACCTGGGGTACATGGTTCCTTACGTTTCCATCATCATCTCTCACTCCTCTTCAACACGAACACCCTGTGCCAGTAAGTCTCACCTCTGATCTTGAGAATACTAGATTCTTTCTGACTTCCACTCCTTTGCTCAGATATTGTCTGACCCTCTATATAGCCCTTCCCTTCTCCACTGTTTATCTTACCTAATCTGATTGTTCTGTCAAGGCCCTCTTCTATCTGCTTTCTTGTTCTACCAGTCTCCTCCTATGTGGTTTCCCTCTGCTGGGAATACCTGCCACACTGTGTTATCATCCACTTAGGCACTTAATTACATGCTGTCTCGTATCATTATCTTAACATTTTCCAAGCATCTATCTTATCTGCCTGACTTGACCATATTCCCTCTGAGGCCAGGGTCTTGGTTGTGAATGTCTTCTGTTTTTCTCCAAGAGCCCATGTGTGTCCATATATATACAGTAGGAGTCTAATACTTACTGGAGGGGTGGATAAAGAAATAGCACATAAGTGTGGTCCTTGTATACGTCCTTTATATGATCTGCCAAAATGACATCATTTGCTCACTCACCATAACTCAAGTTTTTTCCCTAGTAGTGGAGATAGATTTCCCCTAATTCATTGCTGCTTTTACTCCCTCATCAGGAAGGGGGATAGGGAAAATGCACATGCACTGGTTGCATAATGTGGGGCAAGCCAAGAACTATCACCCGATCTATACCTGGAATGGGGAGAAATACGGTTGACCCTTGAACAACACAGTTTGAACTGTGTAGGTTCATGTATACTTGAATTTTTGGTTCTGATAAATTCAGTACAGTACTGTAAATGTATTCTTCCTTATGACTTTCTTAACATTTTCTTTTCTCTAGCTTACTTTATTGTAAGGATATAGTGTATAATACATATAACATGCAAAATGTGTGTTAATCAACTGTTTGTGTTATTGGTAAGGCTTCTGGTCAACAGTATTATTAGGCTATTAGTAGTATTATTAACAGTATTATTAGGCTATTAATAGTTAAGAGTGGGGTTGTCAAAAGTCATACATCAATCTTGCAATGTATGGGAAGGCAGTGTCCCCACCCCTGTGCTGCTCACTGGTCAACTATAATAGTGATAGCAATGATAGTAGAAGTGATGTGAGGGTCATCATCATTGCTTCCTCAACATCCAAACCCTAGTTCTCCCTGACTTACCAGGTACTTGATCCAACTCAGGCCAATGAATTATGAATTATGAGATGCCTCTAGGAAAGAAGCATTTTCATCAGGTGAGATGTTCCCACAGCTTCAGATGAAGCTGCCACCATGAAAGGTATGGCAGCTGAATCAAACTATTCCTGAATTCCACCCTATCCTGGACTTCAATTAAAGGAACTTTCTGCTCAAGCCACTTACTCGCAGTGGCTCAAGCCGGTTACTCGCAGTCAAATATATTACAACTGATACATAATAGTAACTACAGTGACAATAGTAGCTGCTATACAAACTCAGAGAGTAATTGGGAGAGCAAAGGTTAATTACCAATGCAATATTGTTGTGCAGGCTTTATTGTGCAAATGTTTGTTGCTGAGAATCCCTTAGTTAGGATGTCTTCCCTTAAGAGCTAGAACTTGGAAAGTACCTCCAAGAACTTGGAGAGGACCTATTGGGTTGTTCATCTTGGAAGTTAAAAAAAAAAAAAAATCTCTTATCAGAGTTGATCAGAAAGCCTGAAACATTAATATACAAGCTTAACAGAATAGGAAATGCTGCAGATACTATACATGACAAACTTTCTAGAAGGAAATGATTTACATCACCTGATGCCCAGCCCAGAGTCGGTGCTAAATAACTCTTCGTTTTTAAAATTTGTATTTAAAAATAAATTAGGCATACAGAGTATAAAATGTAAAGGTTACAAAAGTGTGTATGTGTAGTCTCTTTCCTCCCCACTGGCTCCTCAGTCATCCAACATACCTTCCTTTACCAGTTTCTTATGCATATTTCCAGAGCGATTCTATACATTTACAAACATATATGTGTATTTATTCACACAAATGTCAGAATCCCATACACGCTGTTCTGTCTGCTCCATTTAAATTTTCTTGGATCACGGAATGGATCTTGGAGATCTCGCCGTATCAATGTCTATTGAGCTGTCCATTTCTTTTTAACAGCTGCAGAGAATTCCAAATACGCCCAATCATAATTTACGTTCCCACGAATTTGACCAGTTTTATTGTTGGACAGACTGTTTCCCATCGGGTGTGATATCAAACAGTGATGTAATGATTATCCTTCTGGAGCGACATTTCACAGAAGTGGGAGCCCATCTGTAGGACAAATTCCCAGTCGTGGAATTGCTGATTTAAAGGACATATGTGCAGGAACTCTGTTTTAATTTGTGCGTTCGGTAATACTGAAGTCGATGAATTTGTGGGAAGCCCCCCGGGGCGCCGAAGCCGCTCTCCAGAGCAGCGGGTGCAAGGGCGAGGGTTGCGGGATTGGCAAGCTGGACCACTGAGCCCTGCGGGCCTGCGGGCGGGTCCCGCAGCCCCAGCCCGCCTCCCCACGCGGCCCCGCCCTGCGCGCGCCCCGCCCCGAGCCCCGGGCGGGAGCACCCGGCACGTGCGATTCCACGTGAGCCTCCCGGCCGCCGAGCAGCCCGGAGGTACGCAGGCGCCTGCCGCCCGGGAAAGTAGGTCAGACTCCTCCTCTCACGTGACCTGCTCCCCTTAGCTACCCCCGGCGCCCCCCCCCCCCCACGCCGCCGGGGTGCAGCCGGGATGCGCTCTGCAGCCAACGTGACGGGGCCGGGCGCGGGTGGGGGCGGGCCCCGGTCCGCGAGCGCCGGGAGCCCGCGAGGATTCGCCGGTTCTCCTCCCTCCGGAGCGCTCCGCTCAGAAGTCGGGCGGGCGAAAGGGAGCGCGGCGCGGAGCCTCCAGGGAGCCGGGCTGGAAAAGAATGGGAGAGCAGAAGCGACCTCAAATCCCTGACACCGGGACTGGGCTGAGCCCCCTTTCCTGCTCTTTGAAGCAGTGCTGCCTGCGAGGAGGGAACGCGCTTCCCGTTTCAGTGTAAACCCAATCACCCGACCGTTTGCCGGCCCCATTTGTATACGAGGTAACTCAGACGTTCGTGGAAACGAACTTTGTGGAACGAAAAGTGAAAGAATGGGAGCGGTTCCTGGAGTTTTGAAGGAATATTCCATAGGCCCCATTTCCAAACTCCCACCCCCCCCCCAAGACACTCCCTGTAGAGGGATTTTTTTTTTTAAGATTTTATTTATTTGACAGACAGAGATCACAAGTAGGCGGGGGGGGGGGGGGGGGGGGCAGCAGGCTCCCTGCTGAGCAGAGAGCCCGATGCGGGGCTCGATCCTAGGACCCTGAGATCATGACCTGAGCCGATCCCAGGACCCTGGGATCATGACCTGAGCCGAAGGCAGAGGCTTAACCCACTGAGCCACTCAGGCGCCCCCCTGTAGAGGGATTTTAAGCGGATTTCTCACCTTCCGCAAGAGACTGAGGAGGTGACTGTGGCGCCGATGGGGCTGGATGTTTAGGGGCAGAGGTGGGGTCGGTAGGAAGGCAGGCTGAAATCAGCTGAAGCCTGAGTTCTCAGTGTTAGGAATAATATTATTTCTTGCCCCCGCCCCTTCTGGTTTTTAACTTGTTGCACCAAGGACAGAATCTGCCTCAATGAGTTTGACTCAATTGAGGAGACTGACAAGCAAAATCAATGGGATGGGCTAGAAATGCCTTCACAGAGGTGTGCCCAGGTGTTACATAAGCACAGAGGAGGAGGGGCCCCAATATGGGGTGGGTACCCTGAGTCTTGAAGGCTAAGTGGGAGTTAGCTGGCAGAAAAGTAAGGCAGAGGGGGTGGAAAAGGGTTCCAAACAAAAGAAACTACTAATAGTTACATAATATTTCCCTCAAGGAGCCTTTTACTATAATTGTCTTAGCCATGCCTATGGTTAGAATGTTTACTGTTTCCATTTACCTTATTCTAAGCCAGTCTTTAATGAACATAGTTGCACATAATGCTTTTACCCGTGCACTTTTAAATAAGTCCTCCAGGAGTGGGATGACTATATAAAAGATACAAATATTTGGTAACTTTTGATAAAGCATCATCAAATTATGTTTCCAAAAATTTGCACTAAGTTGTGCCAAGGTAGCATTGAACTGTTTAGCATTTGGGCAGAAAGCCACCCATTATTTATTTCAAATCAGTGAAGCCTGATGAGATTAACACCTGATTTAGTAGAATGCCATAAATCATAATACATGCATTTCTGGGATTTGTGACCCATGATAAAATTCAAATTGAATTCAAGTCTGAAAAATGGAGGCTATCAGACCAGTGCATTTAATCCTTTACAGTGAACCACACAGCAGATACAAGGTTGGGTTTGGAAGGAGGAAAGGAGTGAAACAAACTACAGCAGCACCAAATGCCTGTTTCTGATTGCTCCTTTTTTTTTTTTTTTAAGATTTTATTTATTTGTCAGAGAGGGAGAGAGAGCATGAGCAGGGGGAGAGGGAGAGGGAGAAGCAGGCTCCCTGCAAAGCGGGGGAAGCCCGCTATGGGACTCGATCCCAGAACTCCAGGATCATGACCCAAGCCAAAGGGCAGTGGCTTAACCAACTGAGCCACCCAGGTGTCCCTGATTGCTCCTCTCTTACTGTAAATCAAGAGTAACAGGAAAAAAAAAAAAAAAAGGAGTAACAGAGACTCCTAGTACCTCCACACAAGTCATAACAAGCCAAGAGGCTTCCACACAAATGTCACAACAGCAGCAGATTCAAAGAGGCCCAGATTTGACCCAAGACGCCACTATAACTTGCAGGGGGAAGGCTGGTGACATGTCTGGGAACAAATCTCCAGAATCCTATGTGCTTCTGCACTTGGTCTCTGTTAGCATCTGTGCCTACAAGAAGAAAACAATCCTCTGACATTCAAAGGAACATAGAGGAAAAGGGTAATTTGGGTCATATGGACAATGAAAGCAGAGAGGATCTTGCTTTTTGCCTGTATTAAGCTAGGTCATGACGGATAACTGAAGTATGGTGCAGTTATAATTTTCCAGAGACATGGCTTCATTCATGCTGTGGGGTTTCCTTAATATCCATTCTGCATGTTGTAAAATGACTGAATACTTTAGGGGCAGGGGGCTTACCTCTCCTCAGCTCCAGGAGTCAGCCTCGACTGAATTAACAATTTGGGGTAGTACCGCTGCTCTTTTTATAAGGATTACCGGAGTTAGGAGTTAATTCAGCGGAAGCAAATTCAGTTAGAAGAGTATCTGGCATGTATTTAGTGCTCAATGAACATTAGTTGTTGACACTAGTGTAACAATGACTGGTTCCATCAGAGAAGGCCTGGACTTGTTTCAGGGCTTATGGGATGCCATTCTTTCTTCTTGGATGGCAGTGAAGAAGCGTGTGTACTTACTGATGTCATCCTTCCACCTTCAGGGGAGTCAGCTTAACCACAGGCCTGATAAACAAGGAGGGGCAGAAGAGGCCACACCCTGATCCCGCTGTTCTTGCAGTCTGAGCTCTCTCTGGACATTTCAGTTGTTTGAGACAAATACATCCCATTTGTTACTTCAGTTACTGGAGGTGGGTTTTCCCTTTTTTTTTGCCTGCAGAAGCACCCTAACTGATTCCAAGCCTGGGTCCTCATTTTAACTCAAGGGTCAAAATGATGACACTGGCATTCCATTCTGAGCATGAACTTGTTAAAGAATGGGATTAAAACTTATCTCCATGGCAGATGAATACAATAATTTCAGTGTATTCATTTCCTAGGGCTACCATAACAAAATACCACTGGGTATCTGAAACAAAACAAATTTGTTTGCTCCCGGTTTGGGAGGCTAGAAGTCTGAGATCAAAGTGTTGGCAAGGTTGGTTTCCTCTTAGACCTTTCTCCTTGGCTTGCCATCTTCTCCTGCTGTTTTCACATGGGCTTTCCTTTATACGCATCTGTGTCCTAATTTCCTTTTCTTATAGGGACGCCATTCATACTGGATTAGGACTCACCCTAACAACCTTATTTTTACTAAGTGACCTCTTTAAAGACCCCTTTTTCTTTTTTTTTTAAGATTTTATTTGTTTATTTGACAGAGATCACAAGTAGGCAGAGAGGCAGGCAGAGAGAGAGAGAGAGAGAGAGAGAGAAGCAGGCTCCCTCCTGAGCAGAGCCCGATGCAGGACTCGATCCCAGGACCCTGAGATCGTGATCCGAGCCGAAGGCAGAGGCTTTAACCCACTGAGCCACCCAGGCACCCGTAAAGATCCTCTTTTCAAATAGAGTCACATTCTGAGGTCCTAGGGGCTAGGACATCATGATATGAATGAGGTGAGGGGCACAAGGAGTCCACGAACATTAATGATATAATATGGATTCCTTAAAATAAGATCCTCTCCTTTATTCTAGTTCCCATCTTTAAGGTTTTTGTTTGGGGGTGTGTGTGCGTGTGTGTGTGTGTGTGTGTGTGTGTGTTGGGGGAGGGGGAGGTGCTGGGGAAAGGAGAGAGACTGAGTTTGGAAGAGCAAGTATAGGTCCAGAAAACAGCACGCAATGAAGTTGTGGCTAGGTCTGCCCTTAAAGATCTGTCCTCAGAGAACAATTCACATTGATGACAGGAAAGCGAATGTAGAGGTGGCTTTGGTTGTTTTACTCTTTGGGGAGATGGGTCGCTTTTCTAAGGAACATGTTTCAGGCTGACTTTTCTTTGCTCCCTTAACACTTCTTGGTTAGACTCCTGGTGCTTCATCGAAGAGTAGAATCTCTCCTTTCTAGACATGGTTGAGCAGCTGTTTGTGTTCTTTCTAATGTCAGTAGAGCAAGTTTCCAAAAAAGAATGGACAGCTTGGTTTGCATTCGTAGGTAGGGCCCTGAGATGCATGGTTTGTGCTGTGTGGCATGAAATAAGTCACTTCCCCCCTCAGGGCTGTTTCCTCACATGTCAAATGAAGCTGTTGGATTCCATGATTTCTAAGTCATTTCTGTCTACTCATCATATGACTGGATGAAAAGAAAGTGTTTTGGTTTCTTTGCTGGGCTTTGCTAGTAAAAAGTGTATTTATTGTATTCAAAAACTCTTTCCCAGCGTACACAGGGTGATGCAAACCCACCTGTATCAGGTATTCACAGCAGACAACAAAGTCTCAGCTCTCTGAGAATGGGATGATTCATATCTGTCATCTTTGTATATCTTCCCATGTTTATTTTGTTGTACAATTTTTTGATTGATTGATTGATTTTACATGGGGTGGGGGGGCGGGGAAGGGGAAGGGAAGAATTTTTGGTAGTGGAAGCCACCATTATTGCATCATTGCTACTCGGGGTGCTGGCCCAGGGAAGACACTGCTCCAGCCCAGAGGTTCTTAACCTGTGATACACATCAAAATCACCTTTTTAAAAATACACATGCCTGTGACTCCACTTCTCAGAAATTCGAATCAGTGAGTCTGGAGAAGGACCTGAATGTGTGGAAAGTCCTGCAGGTATAATGTCGTGTACCAGCAGCTCTAAGCTGTGGGTTTGGACCAAACACTTAACTTCCTTCCCATTCCCAGGTCCTTTTAGCCAATGATACCAGAACACCTTATATAGCTCCCATAATGAAAATGTATCTGCAATCAGGAGGGGCACCTCTTTTTTTGGTTTTGTTTTGGTGTTTTCCAAAATTACATATTAGAAGTTTTAGTTGGTTGTGGGGAAAAAAAAATCTAGTAATTCATAAAATTTTACCTATTTTGCCATTCTGATTGCAGTTTTTCCTGAAACTAGGTAGAATGTTTTGCTACGGAGCTGATTCCTCTAAATGACAGTAAAGCTTTGTATGGCATTGGCAATAGATTGAGAGCAGTATTTGGTATCTGTGTTCTTTGTTAAATCACTGAGGTACGTTCTGGAATTAGAGCACTAACATAACAGGGGGTTTGATTCCATTAACACTCCTGGAGGGTTTATTCAAGGAAGTTACATGTGTTGGCTGAACTGTAAATTAAACAGGTTCTAGGCTTCCACTCCTTCCTATTTGCATCTCTGTAGCTGCATATGGAATTTGTGCTCACTGGACACCAGGAAAGAACATCCAAGGAGAGTAAAAGAGGAAACATTACTCAAAACACAGAAAAACAAAGAATTCCCTGCTTCCTCCAGAAGTCCAGCTCTTGGAGGAGTGGAACAAGCAGATACTGTGGAGTCAAGCAGAGCTGGGTCAACCCCCAGCAACTCTTGCCATGACTGGTCACCCCATGTAACTGCTTGTTACCCTTTCTGAGCTTCAGGACTCTGACCTGGAGAGGGTAGGAGTCACACTCATGGGGCTCGTTGCTCTGAGGTTTGGAGTAGAAATGGTACATGTAATATAATGGGCAATAACAGGCATCCTCGAGAGGTTCCTGGCATCATCGTTATTCTCTCCTTGGGGACAAAAATAGGTGCAAGAAGCAAGAATTTGGTTTTTCTTCATTGTTTCCTCTTAATGAGCGAACTCAAAAGGAGTTAGACTAAATTTAGAAAGCTCTTAATTTGCCCATTGGTAAATAACAACATGCCAGCTTGGAAGTGGCCACTTCTCTGGAGGTGAAGCACAAAATGTTTTCAAATACTAAGGCAAATGCGATCATCTCAAGGGGAAAAAAGAAAGAAGCTGTTAAACTTCCTTTGAACTGCCCAATAGCTGTGACTTAATAGCTTTCCTTGAAAAATAGTGAAAACTCATACTCCCTGGAGTTGACCTGCTGCTACAATTTGGCACCATCTTTTTCAGTATGGGGGACCTGGATTCCAACAGGATACTAGGACTTACAAGACCTCAATTCTTACAGAATCTAAGATGAGTAAACTACAGAGCAGGTGGCTGTAAACTGTCTGTTAGTTGTTGTGAGGGAAGGCAAAAGAAAATTGAGCCTTAAAAAAATATATATATGGCGCCTGGTGGTTCAGTCAGTTAAGCATCTGCCTTCAACTCAGGTCATGATCCTGGGGTTCTGCGATTGAGCCCTGTGTGGGGCTCCCTGCTTGGCAGGGAGTCTGCTTCTCCCTCTCTCCCCCTACTTGTGCTCATGCTCTCACTCTCTTTCTCAAATAAATAAATAACATCTTTTTAAAAATTAAAATAAAATTTTAAAAATTTTAAATTAAATTTAAAAAATTTAAAAAATTAAAATTAAAATAACATCTTTTTAAAAATTAATTTTAAATTTTAAAAATTAAAATTAAAAATTAAAAAATTAAAAAGAATTTTTAAATTAAAAATTTAAAAATAAATAAAAATTTTAAAAAATTAACCTCTTAAAATCCTGAACCTGCTTGGGGCAGAGTCTTGTAGTATCAACCTGAATGTCTAGGAAAGTGGAAGCAGAAAGGAAGGAAGGGTTGTGATATTAATGTCAGACATTCAAAATCAAGGCAAAGTGTAACTACCTTGAAGTATAACTATCATAAATCTTTTTTGTACCAAATGACATAATAGAAAAAATGTAGAACATAATATGGTTGAAATAACATATATAAATATCAATGATTTACCCTATAAGTAGAAAATACATGCATGCTCTTTTTTAAAGTGTTGATACATTTATGTTTTTTATTTAAATTCAATTCATTAACATAGACTGTATTATTAGTTTTAGGGGTAGAGTCCAGTGGTTCATTAGTTGCATAGAACACCCAGTGCTCATTAAATCAGGTGCCCTCCATAATGCCTATTGCCCAGTTACCCCACCAACCTCTGCTCAGCAGACATTTATAAAAATAACTACATATCCCTAACCTTACACCCAAAGGAGCTAGAAAAAGAAGAACAAACAAAACCCAAAACCAGTAGAAGGAAGTAAATAATAAAGATGAGAGCAGAAATAAACAAAATGGAAACTTAAAAACAAACAAACGAAAAAGTAACTATATATTGGGATGGATTTAAAGAAACACTTGATAAATGATCAGATATGGATGAAATGTTAGCAGTGAGTTATCTCTGAAGGGAGGGGTCAGAGTGAACTTTACTCTTTTGTGTGTTCTTTTATATTGGTTGAAGACTTTCTAACCAACATGTATCATTTTATTTTAAAAAAGTAAGATTATTTTCATTTTAAAAGAATGCCTAACAATTACTGGATAGCTAGTGAGCTGCAGGGCTAAGTATTAAACATGTGTCCTGACACATCACTTCATTTCATCCTCAGTTTCTTCCTTCCCCACAAACATCTTTCTCTATTTCTATAATCATAGAAGCTTTAGGAGGACATGTAACCCCCAGCTAGAGACTATGTTCCCCAGCCTCCCTTGCTGGCAGGTGGCCAACTAATTGGATGCTCATAGAAAGAGATGAGTATACCTCCTGCTCATCTTTCCTCTTTTAACCTTTCTTGCTACTAGAATATAGACTGAGTGGACATGATGGTGAGCCAAACTCAACCAAGCCAAAGAGGGCCACCATCTAGAGAATGGGGAGTAACAAGAGAGAGGACCTGGTTCCTGATACTACAGAGTCCCAAATCAACCTTGGACTGTTTGCAATCAGACTGTTTGAGGTGGGGTTGGGAGTAGAATAGGAACTATCTTATTTAAACCACTATTAATTTGTATCTGTTAAAGTTGCCACATCAGTATTCTGTTACTATTTTATATTGTGTAGCTTCTATATGCAATTGTAACATGTCTTATGACCATAATTATTTAAAAATTCACATTATGTTGAATATACTTTGGTGCTTACCAGTAATCCTTATATGTTTCAATATACCCCCTGTAATAAATACTTTATTCTAAGCCTGTCAGTGGCCCTGATATATCCTTTCATTCCAGAAGAGATATATGGATGATATATTCTCAGAGTTCTTCATATTTAAATGACATCTTGATTGTTTTTAGAATTTTTGAATCACACCTTTCCCCTCTTAAGTCTCTGGAGATTGCTTTTTTTTTTTTTTTAATCTATTGGTCTGTGAAGGGAAGTGTTGAGATCAGCCTGATTATTTCTTCTTTTAAAGTAATCTGACTCTTCTGCTAGGGGGCTTGCAGACTGTAAACTTTGGAACAGGAATTCCATAAAGATTATGTGACAACACTGGTCAGTATTTAATCATTTTAAAAGAACATTGTAGATTATTCAGTGTATGAATTTCTGGCTTCCATTATGTCATTTTCTTGTTATATTATTTAATTTTTCTTTTTATTCTGTTGTCTTCAAAAGCACCAATTATCATAGCTTATTCATCCATTCAACAAACATTAAATAAATGTTGGCCACCACTTTTTTTTTTTTAAGTTTTTATGAATTTAGGGAGAGAGAGAGCAGTGGGAGGATCAGAGGGAGAGAGAAAGAGCAGACTCTGTGCTGAGTGCAGAGCCCAAAGCAGGGCTTGATCCCACAACCCTGAGATCCAGACCTGAGCTGAAATCAAGAGTTTGGCATTCAGCCGACTGAGCACTCAGATGCCCCAGGCCACCACTCTTCGTATTACTATGTGCCAGCCAGGCATTGTTCCAGAAGCCAACAACAGGGTGAAGAAGAAGATGGACAAAATTTCTGCTCCATGGAGCATGCTTTCTAGTGGGAGGATGCAGAAAATCATTAGCATCATTTCAGATGGAGATACGTTTTAGGAAGAAAAACCAGGGTGACGTAACAGCGTGCCCACCACAAAGCAGCCGATCAAGGACAACAACAGCGTTTGAGCTGAACCCTGCAGGTCTCCAAGACCGTTCATCCAAAGAGCCTCAAGTCCTTTTTGCCACATCGCACATTTAACCCCTTAGGAAATCCTGCAGGGGTTTCTGAGAGTGATTTCAAAACGTATCTTGAGTCAGATCACTTCTCATCACCTTGGCTGCTACCACCCTGGACCGGGCTACCTTCATCTCGCCACTGGTCTCCCTCCTTCC
>PISX010027793.1:0-22482 GCA_004024625.1 Mellivora capensis | reverse complement strand
CAGGTCACGATCTCAGGGTCGTGAGATCGAGCCCCACGTCAGGCTCTGCGCGAGCATGGAGCCTGCTTGGGATTCTCAATCTCTCTCTGCCTCTCCCTTCCCCTCCCCCAAAATAAAATAGTAAAATAAAAGGCAAGGTGAGGGTTTCAGGTGCTGTGACGAATTCAGAGTGGCCTCGATTTTGAGCGTCAGTATCTTCATGATAAATAGGAACAGAATCCTCTGATACAAACGGATTCCTCTGAGTCTCGCTTTTACCTGGAGGATAATATCTGGAGGCATTTCATAAGCTAAGAACCCGATCCCATGCCAGTAAAGTTTCGCTTTATTATTTTTGTAACTTTCTGATGTCCCAGCTTCAATGACAGAGGCCCCTGCAAAGACAAAAGAATTTGAAAAATAAAGAAGTGAACGTCTCAAAGTGTATCACGTGTGTTTTCACAGCACTGTTGGGTAAGCATTCCCAGGTAAACTTCAAGTGAGGTAAGACTCACACTCGGGAACCGGCTGGGAGAGCGCGGCTTCCCGCTCTCACTGCCGCTCAGGCTGTTGGCACTTTGGGACGACATTCTTGCTCCGTGTGGTTTCACAGCATTTCTGAAATGGGTATGGAGTGAATTCCAGAACAACTGATTCAGGGGTGGAAATAGGATGTGGGCTGTTTAGTACCTAAACAGATGCACGGACGGCCACTTCTTAACAGCCCAACCCACTTAAAAACAAGACAAAAAAAGCATAAAAAACACTATCAAGGGCGCCTGGGTGTCTCGGGCAGTGAAGCAGCCGACTCTTGGTTTTGGCTCAGGTCCCGATCTCTGCTTTTTGTATTTTGTCCAAATCTTTCAGCTGCATGTATGTGGTGTGGTTCTCTCCATCTTGGCCCAGCCAGAAGATGGCCCCGTGTTTCACGCTCACATTTATTGAGAAACCATCACATATCCTGCTCATCCTTGTTCTACACAATCTCTGGATTTACCTTCATCGTCGTGGATTTTTCGAGATGGGAGCCGCACGTGCATTCAATACAGAAGAGGAAAGAAAGCATAAGAAGGGTGTCCAAATGCCAGTACTTAAAAAAGAAAGAAGGAAAGAAAAGAAGATTCTCTGGTTCACTTCCCCACGTCCTTTTTTGTTTATTTAGATTTTGTTTATTTTTTTGAGAGAGAGACAGACAGCATGAGCGGGAGGGAAAGAGGAAGAGGGAGAGAGGGAATCTCAAGCAGGCTCCCCGCTGAGCAGGTAGCCCGTCTCGGGACTCGATCTCAGGACCCTGGGATCATGACCTGAGCTGAAGGCTGACGCTTTACCAGCTGAGCCACCCAGGTGCCCAATAAGTATGTTTTCTGAATTAAAAAAAAAAAAAATAGAAAGAGGGGCACCTGGCCGGCTCAGCCAGTCAAACATGCAACTCTTGATCTCTGGGTTGTGAGTTTAAGCCCCACATTGGGTGTAGAGATGACTTAAAATCCAATCTTAAAAAAAACCTTAAAAAATAGAAAATAAAATAAAGAGAACAGGGACAGTTTAGAAACATTAACTCTTCAGTTTTTACTCACCTGCTGATTTAAGGGCATAGTCAGCCATCTGGACTTGGTCCTCTCTCAACTTTTTAAGGACATAGTTGACCAAGTTTGACATTTCCTGTGCAAATATCAAAAAGAGTTCTCTGTTAACAATCTCCCCCAACTGCTCAAGTTCTGATCGTTCACTTTGTTATCTGGACCTGAAGGCCGTAATCTGCGAACTACCGACAGTGAACAAACATTGAGGGAGCTTCGCTGAGCCAGACGCTGAAGGAGGATTTCTAGTGTCCTCCACGGCGCTGGGGCATCGCCGCTGGCCGGGCCGCCGTGATGTGTCCAGATGCCCCCCCAAGTGCCAGCAAGGTTGGACCCAAGGCCCCTTCAGAAGCCCTAACGACCTCCCGTCATGCTCTGCAGTGAGGCGGTCACACAGGGTTGTGTGTGCCACCTGCTGGGTCCCCCCTTCATTCGTGTCTCTGCTTAGTAATTAGACTTGATCGTTTTGCAGGTGTTTGGGCATCAGGCCATTTTCACGGACTTCACCACTGCTTGTTAGAGATTATCCGTCCTTGGGACCCCCCGGGGGGCTCAGTCGGTGAAGCATTGGCCTTCGGCTCAGGTCATGATCCCGGGTCCTGGGATCCGGCCCCATGTTGGGAGGCCTGCTTCTTCCTCTCCCACTCCCCCGGCTTGTGTTCCCTCTCTCACTGTGTGTGTGCCTCTCTCTCTCTGACAAATAAATAAATAAATATAAATCTTAAAAAAAAAAAAAAAGGAAGACGGGAAGTGCGGGAGATGGCGAGTGCAGTTGACTGAATTCCAGCATCACCTTCCCTAGTCGGGAGCTAATGAGGTCAAGGGTGCTAGCTTCGGCTCCGTGAATAAAAATATTCTGCTTTTAAGTATTCAGAGGCTGCATTTCTGAATGACCTTCTGTTTGTTTTACTGAAAAGTAAGATGGAATCGGCTATTGACTTGGGAGAGGGGGGACGTCCGTCATACAGCAACGGTCATCTGTGTGACACAGCAGTGACAGAGAAGGGGGTTCCTAGGCAAGCCTTCTCAAGGTAAGCTCCTGTCAGGGAGAATGGTTAGGAGGACACAGACACTTGGCTGCCAGTACCTGAGTTTTCTGCTCCCAGAGCCGTGCGGTGCAACCCTTCCAGGTGCCCTTACCTCGTCGGTGGCCTCCGGGGACTCCTGGTCCCCATCTCCATCCATGTTCCAGCTGTGGCCGTGGAGACCATCCTGCATATCTCTAAGCAATGCCTTCAGAACATCTATTTGTTCAATTAAAAATAGAATTTCACGGAAGTTGTTCTCCAAAGTCTGGCTTTCCTTCCTGTAAAGGGAGACCCCCGATGTGAAGGGAGGGAGAGTGGGCTTCCTGCCATGCCCTGGGCTTCAAGAGCGGAGGAGGAAGAGGGGAAGGGCTTTATGTTGGAGCAAAGAGAGAGAGAGCCCAGAAACGCCCCGTTGTCCAAAGCACCGCCTCTCACTCCCCCTGAAAAGCAAGTTCAGGGGAAGAAGCTTCCAGACGGTGTCCCAACGCTTGGGCTGCGCTCTAGGCAGGGAATTAGGGATCCTCTGACCTTGCATGTCCCTCATCCTTCCCTGGGCGCTCTGCTACCCTGACCAGAGGCTGCATGACTTCACAGCATGAAGCCTAAATCTCTAAGGGCCACCTTGTTCCCTTGTTTGGATGGGGGAACGCCCTGCATTTCCAGTAGGGTATGGAGCAGGGGTTTCATCCTGAGCCCTGAGATCCTACGGATGAGGCTCAGGAAGGAGAGTGGCTGCAGGCTGCGTGGCTGGAGATTACAGCTGGGGACCGCCACCTGTCACGCTGACAACAGGAGAGTGACAGCTGACTGCAGAACAGGTTGAAAATTACTGGTGGACCCAATGAGAAGATGTCAAGCCAGCAGGTGTTTCTTTAGGTTGAAAAATGTACGGACTATGCACCTAGTACTCCCCCCTGCTGCCCAATTTGGAAAACAGTACATGTTCAAGGTTTGGCGAATACAAAAATCCTCAGGAGATAAACACTGTTGCATTTCAGTGTGTTTGTTACAGCTTTTATCCCATGTGAAAAATGAGTAACAAAATAGAGACCCTGTTTGTGATCTGGTGTCCTGCTCTGCTTCCCAGGCATTAGATACATGTTATTATACATTATAATCATTAAATACATGCATTAGTCATTACTATAGTTAGTTTGAAGGCTCCCTAATTCCCCATTACACGGATATTCTCCAATGTATTTAGACATTGGCTTGTTTTTCTTCTCTAGGCAGTTTTTATTTTTTTACTTGTAACTAACCTTGAAAGCAGTGTGTATTTCCTTAAGGAAGTGGGAGTGATTTTCATTTTATGGTTTTTAGAGAAGGAAGGATTCTGTTGCTGGAGTCCCAGCAGAAGCGCCCACAGATCAGAACACGTCACTCACTTTAGAAGTTCCTGCTGCTCCTTGGGCATCCGGAGTCTGGCCTGGAAGAAACCGAGGGGCTCAAATCATCCCGCATCCTGCCCGGTCAAGCAGAGTTAGCGTTCTGATTTGTAAAGGGGGAAGAAATCCCGTTTGCTCCGACAGACATGCATGACAGAGGGAAGGCAAGTGTCCTCTAAGACACCTGCACATCTGTCCTCCTTCCTGTAGATGGTTAGTTTGTGGGGACGGAGCCACACCCAAAGCTGAAACTGACAGCTGGACTGTAAGAGGGGACAGAGGGGAGAGGAGCAGGGGGAGAGGGGTCAGAGGGCCTTGCTGAGGCCTTAGGCTGTCCTTGTAAATAGGGAGGGTCATCCTCTTTCTACTTAATTGATGGATCTATGGCGGGATTACATTGGCAGAAGGGCAGACACTGACCTAGGCTGACAGGTGTCCGACCTTGACCATCTCCGTGGGCAGGGGTGGTGCCCCATCCAGGCCCAGAATGAGCAGGGGATGAGGCTGCTGCTGAGGGTGGAGGCATCAGCGGAGAGGGGGACACGGGGACGGGGACGGCAGGCCTGGATTCGGGCTGCAGCCCACGCAGCCCCTCTGCCTGGGCGCCAGCTCCTCTGTGTCCCCAGCTCCTTGGCCGGGTGGCTTCCAGGCTCTCCCACAAATGGCTACAAACCCAGTAGCCTCCAATGGGAGAAAGGTACCCCCTTGGTCTCGGAGGCCGTGCTTTCCTCCGAAGCTGGGAGAGAGGGACCCTCTGCCTCCTGTTTCTTCCAGCGGCTGGTGGCTCCTGGCTCCCTGCGAGGGGCTGCCTGTGCCCGGCCTCCAGGCCTTTCCCTCTGGGCCCTTCAGGGACCCCCGTTGCTGGCTCTAGGGCCCACCTGGGAAATGCAGGACGATCTCCTCTCAGGACGCCTCATTGCATCTGACAAGACTCTCTTTCCACATCAAAGTGACGCGGGTTCTCAGGCAGGGACCTGGCTAGCTTTGGGGGGTCCCCTTCCAAACTGGTGACCATCCATGTGCTGCCTGGGAAACAGTTTGCTGTCCTCCTTTGCTGACCAGTCTGCTCTTCTGTTTCAAAGACCTGCCCTCCTCCTCGTTTGCCCTGTGGAAATTAGTGCAGGCACGGGGTGGGGGGGTTGGGGTGGGCAGCCCATGAAGGGCTCTGTGCCCGCGTGAGGACCTCGGGCCCAAAGGAGCACAGTGTGGTGTGCAGTGAAGTGACACTGCTGGAGCTTTTTTTTTTATTTAATTTTTTTTTTTTTTAAGAGAGTTAGTGGGTGTGTGTGAGTTGCGGGGGTAGAGAGGAAGAGAATCTCAGGCAGGCTCCCCGCTGAGCAGGGAGACTGACATGGGGCCCGATCCCGGGACCTTGAGATCATGACCTGAGCTGAAGGCAGAGGCTTCACCGACTGAGCCACCCCGGCATCCCTAAAAATCTCAGGATGTAAAAAAATTATATTTTGTTCTGGCTTCTCCCCCGAACGGGTTTCAGGGGGCTTTCACCATAGAACAGAGACAGCACAAAAAGACCCAGGACAATAAACCGGCGAGGAAGTAAAAGGGAGAAGAAAAAGGGGGTTAGGAGGTGAGATAGCCCTTCAGGAGGGGAGTCTTCCCTGCCCGGAAGTTGTCAGCTGTGGACCCCACGCTGGGTTCCAGCACCAGAGTCACGGAAGTGGGGGTTGACAAGGGAAGCAGGGGTGACCACGCACAGTGCTAAAAAAGCCAAAAATCAAAGGTGTGGGAGAAGCTGCGTCGCACCACGCCTGTTGACGCCACCAGCACGGGGTCCCCTGAGAACTTTCTAGAGTCCCTCCCTGCAGGTGGTGTCCTCCCCAAGAACTCTCAGGGGCCCATGGTCAGTCTGCATTTTAACCAACTGAACCCTGAAGGGATCAAGGAGGGACGGGGGAGAAAGAGCTGTGTTGCTTGTTGCTGTCGTGTTTTGTTTTTTTTTTTTAACGATTTTACTCTTAAAAGTACAGAACTCTCATACATTTCACACACGTCACAAATTTGCACGTCACTCTCGTGCGGGGCCACGCTAATCTTGGGCTGGTCCCAAGTTTCAAGCACGGGCTTTGCGCCCAAGTGGGCGCGTTGTGTTCTGCTTTTTCAGGCAACGTGGATGAGGTCCAGAGTTCCTGCCCTGGAACGCGGCTCCAGGAAGGTGCGCTGGGACCAACCCGATGCCCATGTTTACATGTGCCATGTGCGGTTGTGACTTCTTTTTTCCCTTAAGGAAACTCCTGGGAGACGTCCTTGTCCTTGTGTCCTTGTCCTGTGTCTTGCCCTGTGTTCCTATACACACCCTGCGAGAGGATTGTTGAAGGTGTGATAGTTGCTGACTGTGTTCCTGGGTTAGTAATCAAGCTCGCTGCTTCCTAGAGGGTGCTTGATGTCAATCAACTGAGTGGAGCGGCTACTTTGCAGTCACTGGTCCAATGCTCTTGACAGTGACCATATGGGGGATGGGGCCATGCGGCGCGGCTCAGTAAACCCGTGTCCCCAGCAGAAGTGGCCAATAGTTCAGATGGGCAGGTCCAGTCTCGGCACAATCCGGATTTGAACTCAAGCCCCAGGCATACGAGTAATCTCTCTAATTGTTCTAAGCAGCTTCCTAACCTGTAAGTGGATTTATTAAGTAGGATTTAGTAATACTCTTGTGAAATCCTCATTTTTAAAAAAAAATTTTTTTAAATTTATTTATTTGTCAGAGAGAGAGAGAGAGAGAGCGAGCACAGGCAGACAGAGTGGCAGGCAGAGGCAGAGGGAGAAGCAGGCTCCCTGCCGAGCAAGGAGCCTGATGTGGGACTCGATCCCAGGACGCTGGGATCATGACCTGAGCTGAAGGCAGCCGCTTAACCAACTGAGCCACCCAGGCGTCCCTGAAATCCTCATTTTGAGGAGAAACTGAAACATGTATTTAATGTGCTTACAGTCACTTTGGGTGTGGGGTGATTGCCCCCGTTCCCCTCCCCGGGGGTGGGGGTGGAGGCGGCACGGCTAGCTTCTTGAAAAGCAGGATTAAGTTATTAAGGTTCAATATACAAAGGTCACCTAAAATCTGGGGATTGTTTATCCTTCTTGTAGGAGTTTATCCTAAGTGAAAAATTAAGCGTGGTTGAAAAAAGATTTGGCAAGAGGGACATTTAGGTTTATAAAATATCAGAAAATTGCAAACACTCCAGTTGTTTGGAAATAAGTGTTATTAAATATGTTACTGCTTGTGTCTACTCACTACAATATTAGTCAGGATAAGATGCTGTTATAAAACGATATCTAGGGTCACCTGGGGGGCTCAGCTGGTGAAGCGTCACCTTCGGCTCAGGTCATGATTTCAGGTCCTGGCATCGAGTCCCATGTCGGGCTCCCTGCTCAGCGGGGAGCCTGCTTCTCCCTCTCCTCCTTCCTCTGTGTGAGCTCAATCCCTCTTTCTCTCTCTCTCTGCCTCAAATAAGTAATTAAAGTCTTTTAAAAAGTGATATCTAAAGAGAAGGGAATGTTGTTTAAAATCTATTGTTAGTTGAATAAAAACAGCTTCTATTGCCTGTTGCTTGGGATCTATAAAGAAATCACCAAAAAAAGAAAAAGAAAAAAAAGAAAGAAATCACCTAGGAATAAGTCCTGTGGCACTGGTCACAAGGTTTCTAACAGGGCTTTCTTCTGCAGGAAAACCAGGTAACACTGGTCAATGGTGTGACCACAGCGAAACCCTATCTTCATGAGAAATTCTGGCTTCAGAGGCTCAGCGGGAGAAATTTTTAGGGGGAAAGCACAGTTGAGTGTGCCGGTCTGCCCAACACTGAGAGCTAGAGGGGAAGAAGGTGTTGTGAAAAGCGGATAGACGACACTGTCAGATCACTCACTCTTGGAGGTGGTGTTTCCCAAGCCCCTGTGTAGCTGGTGACGGCATTAGGACCCGGACAAGCCCCTTGCTCATTACATTTCGGTGGGAGGGAAGGAGGCAGAAAGGGGTGCCACAAGTCAACCACGTGACCACAGGAGAGGCAACCCTGGATGTGCAGACACGGTCACGGGCAGTCTGGCTGGCCACAGGAGCCTCCGAGGAGGGGACCCTGGAGCTGGGCTGGAATGTCACCGAAGAGCTTCCCCCGCAAAGTCTGGGGCAGAAGATTGTAGGCAGAGAGAATGCCCGATGAAGCCTGACCAACTGCCAGGGGAGTTGATGAGTGTGTCAGTCAGTGTCTTCCAGAGAAACACAACTGGTAGGACATGCGGGGAGAAAGGGAGAGATTCATTAGAAGGAATTGGCTCCATGATTGCAGAGGTTGGCGAGTCTGACACCTACAGGGGAGGCTGGCAGGCCGGAGGCCCAGGGAAGTGATCCTATTGTAGCTCCAGTCTGAAGGCTGCTGGGAGGCAGAATTTCATCCTCTTTGGGGGGTCTCCACTCTTTTTCCTCGTTAGACCTTCAACTGATTGGGTGAGGCCCACCCACGCTGCAGGGGCTAATTTGCTTTACTCAAAGCCTATCAGTTTAATGTTAATCACATCAAAAAATGACTTCATAGCAACATCTAGAACTAGTGTTTGGAACATCCGTGCACCTAGCCTAGTGACGCTGACCCATAGAATTAGCCACTGTAATAAGGGCTAATCCCAAACTGACAGTAACCAGAGGCCTCTGTTGGTCATGCTGAATTCTCATTCATCTCTGTTTTCCTGGTGATGATCTGACTATCTGGCCCCAGCTCCTGTGGACCTGGGTCCTGGCCTTTGACGTGAGGGCCGCGTGGTACAGCCACACTGACCATCCTTGTGGGGGTTTTTTGGGGTTCTCCTTTCATCCCAGATCTGACACTCGTCAGAGACAGATTCCCAGTATATGCAAACAAGGCGGCATCCATGCAGCTGGGAGCCATTCTAGGTATCCACCTAGGAACGTCCCAGGGGATGGTCCTCCTTGGGTTGGATGCCGTGGGGACCCTACCCGTAGTGTCTCCCCCTGTAGGGACATGACCAGACGCCCTGGACTCCAGTGGCTGACGGGTAAGCTGGGAAACAGGATCTCGAGGGCAGTGGCCGGGAAGTCAGGTGCAAGCTCACTGCCGGGTGGAGCCCATTGCTCTGTCTTCTTCCCATGGAGCAATGGCTGACCTGGCCCCTCTCATCCTTCTCTTGTCTGGTCTTTGGAGGCAGAGCATGGGTGGGCCAGAGAGAGGACACCAGTGTGTGAGATCAAGGCGGGTGGATTTGTTGTCTGGTGAGAACTGCTTCCTAGTTCACAGACAGCGTCTCCTTCCTGTGTCCTCGGGTGGTGCAGAGAGCATGGGGGCACTGTCTGCGGTCTCCTCTGGAAGGGGACTCTACTCATCCCAGGAGTGCGGCTCCATCCCGTGACCTCATCACTCCCCAAAGCCCCTCCTCCACATGCCTGGGGACTGATTTCCACTGCGAGGACACCAACACTCAGTCTGTGGCATTCTGACCCTAGCCCCCCAAATTAAGGTCCTCCGCAAAATGCATTCATTCTATCCCAATAGCCTCCAAAGTCTCAGCTCATTCCAGCATGAACTGAAAACTCTAAAGTCCAGGGCCTCGTCTAAAAAACACCGAAGTCGATATGGGTTAAGATCCCAGATAAAATTCATCCCGAAGCACATTCCCCTCCAGCTGTGAGGCTAGGAAATCAAACACGTGATGGGCTAAGTACAAGCATGAGACCAGGGGAGGACAGACATCCTCACTGCAAAAGAAAGAAACAGAGAAGACGAAAGGTTCCCAGTCAGTCTATGGCAGGAGCCTGCCGGGATCAGAGGCTGGAGAGCGTTTGTAGGTCAAATTGTAGCTTCGTCATAAAACCACTTAACAGGACTCTGGTCCCTGAACTATTTCTATCAGACATTCACATGCAAAACGAAGGTAACACACTACAAGTTGGAGCATATTAAATCGTAAACGAGGGACATACAAAACGGTTTAACAAAACATCACCTGGTAATTATAAAGCCTCGAACCATATTCTGCAATTAGAGCGTAAAATTGTCTGGATTTCTGAGGAAACTCTGTTTCTCTAAGCCACATGTGATTGCCAAGTCCTGTGAAAGAAAAGGCCAACTCTGATGAATGATTCTGTCTGCAAACATTTATGATATCCTACTTGTATTTTTTCTAAAGACTTTTAAGTCATCTCTACACCCAGTGTGGGCTTGAACTCACAACACTGAGAGCAAGAGTTGCGAGCTCCAGGGATAAAGCCAGACGGCTGCCCTGACATGCTACACGCACTGGTAAGAACTTCTCTAAACATGAAGGATACATATCCTCTTAAAAAGGATATCAGACCCTTGGGCGACAAGATGAAAAATGGCAATATTGGGTGCTTAACAAAATCAGTTCTCCGTTGAAATGTTCATATGCCCGCAAAGACCCATAGGATCTACCTCCATTGGACTCTGAAATCTAATCCCAAGCTTACAGCAACCAGAGGACTGAAGGACCGAAGGAAAGAGCAGATTATTGTTGTTAAGAGTGTGGGATTCCTGCTCCCTGCCTGTCATCCCTCCACGGTCCCACCATGGTGGCAGGGACAGGGAGCACGGGGTGGGGGGGGGGGGATGGAAGTGCACCGTGCTGGTGTAGCTTGCTGGCTCCAAGGGCTAATGCAGATTTGTTCTTAATCTACAGGGCCTGGGAATTTTGACCTGCGGGTGTTCCCACTCCCTTGGGCTAGAAGGGATTTCTGGGAGGCTGTGATATCTGTTTTAAGATTTAAGGACAGGGGTGCCTGGAAGGCTCCGTGGGTTAAGCGGCTGCCTTGGGCTCAGGTCATGATCTCGGGATCCTGGCATAGAGCTCAGCGGGGGTCTGCTTCTCCTCTCCTTCTGCTCCCTGCTCTGCTCACTCTCTGTGTCAAAATAAATAAATAAAATCTTAAAAAAAAAAAGATTTAAGGACATAAATTGGCCTTCCCCACCCGGGCAAGGTATAGTGAACGGGGCAAGTGGCAGACTGCCCCAAGGCATGGGAAGGGGAAGTCAGAGGAAGAAGTCTTTTGTGGGAATAGGGCTTGAAAGGGAAAAGGGAATGCACCATACATGGCTGGAGTTGGGTGCATGCTCAGAAGAGATCATAGAAAAGATCCCAGGCTTGATCTCAGGTGGCTCTGTGGGGTCTGTGTGAGCCAGAGGTGAAGGTTAAGGCAGAATCAAGACTCAGAGAGTCCTCATTTTCTCTCTGTCTTGATGACTCCAGGAAATCTGTCAGGTCCGTAGCGGACCACTGAGAGAGCAAACAGCAATCATCAGTAAAAAATGACTACAGCCCTCAACAAGGAGGAACAGCGATCCCTGAGAAAGGGGAAAAAATCTGACTTCCAGAGTTACCATATTAAAATATTGAAATGCTGGGACGCCTGGGTGGCTCAGTCGGTTAAGCGACTGCCTTCGGCTCAGGTCATGATCCCAGCATCCTGGGATCGAGTCCCACATCGGGCTCCTTGCTCGGCAGGGAGCCTACTTCTCCCTCTGCCTCTGCCTGCCTCTCTGCCTGCCTGTGCTTGCTCTCTCTCTCTCTCTCTCTCTCTGACAAATAAATAAATAAATAAAATCTTAAAAAAAATAAAATATTGAAATTCCCTATTTCCAACACAAAATTACAAGACACACAAAGAAACAAGCAAGTATGACCCAATTAAAGAAAAACAAATGGACCAAAACCATCCCTGGGGAAGTCCATACAATGGACATAATAGACAATAACTTTTTTTTAAAGTTTTATTTATTTATTGAGAGAGAGCATGTGTGTATGCATGTAGGGAGAGTGGAGAGGGAGAGGGAGAAGCAGGCTTTCCACTGAGCACGGAGCCCAACGTGGGGCTCCATCCCATGACCGAGATCATGATCTGAGCCAAAGCCAAGAGCCGGATGCTTAACGGACTGAGCCCCCCAGGTTGGAGCCTTGATTTTAGTGGGCACTCTGTGCTTCAAGTCATCTATATATTAGAGCAATTTTCCGTGTGCTGGGGAATATGATGTGCGATGCTGGCAGTCAGAGACCTGCACACAGCACGTTCAGCCATTTCTCCACCTCCCCGGGGATAAGTGAGTCTTTCTTGCCGTCTCCCTGTGACATTTATTGACTTCCAGAGTTTGCTCTGGCATTTCGTTCCACAGAGACCCCACTCCCCACACAGAAACATATTGCGACATGGCTTTGAGGACCTTACCTATAAGAAGAAGAGTCAGAATAGACACTGCACTTATGACGATCTTCCGCGACTGGGTTAACCTACAGAGAATAAAAACAAAGAAAATGTAAGGGTCCAGCGCCCAGAACCTGTACTTTGGACCCGAAACTGACCGCCACAACCAAGTCCACAAACGTGCTCCTTCTAGCCGAGTGTGAGAATCAATTCATTTCCCAAGGGAGCTTTGGAATGGAGAGAAAACAGTTCCTGGGGTGGTGTATTTACACATTCAAACGTCCTGTCCCTCACTGTCACACGTGTTACACAGTCATGCTGGTGTTTATGTCTCATGTATGCACCGGTGTTTTCATGTGTGTATAGATGCTTACGAAGGACATAGCGGAAAGGGTTATCTTTGCCATCTGGAGGCAGAAGGAGAAGAGGTTAGAGTCTGATTTCGTGGAAATTAGGTATTAAAAGGTGCCTGGGGGCCTCAGACGGTTAAGTGTCTGACTCTTGGTTTTGGTTCAGGTCTTTTTTTTTTTTAATTTAAGATTTTATGTATTACACACACACACACACACACACACACACACACACAGCACAAGCAGGGGGAGGGGCAGAGGGAGAAGCAGGCTCCCCGCTGAGCAGGGAGCCCCATGTGGGGGCTCGATGTGGGGCTCGATCCCAGACCTTGAGATCATGACCTGAGCTGAAGGCAGGTGCCTAATGGACTGAAGCGTCCGGGAGCCCCATCAGCTTAGGTCTTGATCTCAGGGTTGTGAGATTAAGTCCTGCAATGGGCTCCATGCTGGGCGAGGAGCCTACTTAGAAAGAAAGAAGGAAAAAAAGAAAGAGAAAGAAAGAAAGGTATTCAGCCAAGGAACTAGGATGATTAACAACTATCGATGAAGTTCTTTAAAAAATCCTAACACGGGGTGGGGGGGGGGGCGCCTGGGTGCCTCAGTGGGTTAAAGCCTCTGCCTTCGGCTCAGGTCATGATCCCGGGGTCCTGGGATCGAGCCCCCATCCGGGCTCTCTGCTCAGCGGGGAGCCTGCTTCTTCCCCTCTCTCTCCCTGCCTGCCTCTCTGCCTACTTGTGATCTCTGTCTGTCAAATAAATAAAATCTTAAAAAGAAAAAAAAAATCCTAACGCAGGACACCTGGGTGGCTCAGTTGGTTAAGCAGCTGCCTTCGGCTCAGGTCATGATCCCAGCGTCCTGGGATCGAGTCCCACAACGGGCTCCTTGCTCGGCAGGGAGCCTGCTTCTCCCTCTGCCTCTGCCTGCCACTCCGTCTGCCTGTGCTCGCTCACTCTCTCTCCCTCTCTCTCTGACAAATAAATAAATAAAATCTTAAAAAAAAAAATCCTAACGCTTCCCCTCACTTTTCCTTGCTGTCTACCATCTACACGGAAAAGGACACAAATCCTACCACCAGACTCCGCGGACCTTTGCAGGATGAACTTCGCAGGATGAACACACCCGCGTTGGCTCCGCAAGAATGAGCAAAAGCCCCGCGCAGCCCCTCTTGTGCCCCCATTAGACTGTGTCTTTTCCATCCCAAAGGTCACCTCTGTCCTGACCCAAAAGTTTTTCTCGATTCTTTGCCTTCAGAGGGAGGTGTATCTTGAAGCCACATCCTCTGCAAACACTATCTAGGGTCATATGGGGGGGGGGGGTCCACTGCCTAAAGAGAGTTGGAAGGCGGATCTACAGCACGGGTGAGCCCTCACCACCGGCTGCATGAACTGAAAATGACCACATGCCCATGTCAGGCAAAGGTTACTTCTAGTTTTTCCAGAAAACCCTGGCTGTCAGCCTCTGCTTTTCCAAGCCCCTTAGATGCCTTCGCCCCGCCTGTGGGACCCTGTCTTCGGCGGGGACGGCCCTTCGCTACTTCTGCTTCCGACTGTCCAAAACTGTCTTCCTGTATCGTGACAAATGACACAAAACGTTGTAGCCCTCGCTCCTTTGGGCAGTTTTGTTTCCGTGCTAGGGCCCTGCTGTCACTCCGATGGCTCTTCGGTGACTTTTCATTTCTGCTTTCCCAGCAGGCGGCGGGGGTGGGGTAAGCGGGGGCGGGGGCTGGGGTCTTTGCCCCACCCCCTCCCCGGGTGGGCGGGGCTTCTCTGCCACCTCCTTGTGGCCACTCCATACCTGCTCTGACCACAGGACGCAGTTATTGGCTCCAAATGGGTGCCCGCAAACCGTGCATCATTTGTTCCCCAAGGATGCCCTCAACACTCGGTGTCCAGGCTCCTAAACTGGGGTTAGTCACAGAGAACCCACAGCTGGGTCACAACGGGAATAATCTGTAAATCCGTAGGGCACAGCAGTCACCTTGCCGCTGCTGCGGTTCTGGTTCACAGTCCTTGTGGTCCCTGGGCTGGAAGGAATCAAAGTGACCGTCCCCCCCCCCCCCCCCCCCCCCCCCCCCCCCCCCCCGGTCCCCGGCGTGGAAGGGAGACCCCGTGCCCTGTGGTCAAGAGACACCTGCCAGGAGACTGTTAGGAAATGACTTTTTCTCCAAAAGAAAAAAGCTTTCACTGGGTCAGTTCCCGAGTTAGCATTGCACGTCTGGCCCGGGGCACTAGGAGGTGGTGGCCGTCCCTCCCCAGAGCGGCGTACCGGCTGGCCTCGGGGCTCCGGTCCTCCGCCAGCGGGATGTGAAGCCTGGCGCTGCTGCTGGCTTCCTCCGAATGACCTCTCAGAGTCCTGGCGCCCCTCCTCGGCTTGGGCCTTCCGCTCATGTTCCCGCACGAGGTAGCACAGAGCTGGGAGGAGGAAGAAGGGCGTCCCTGCGCTCTTTGCTATTTTAGGAAAAGCATGACGCCCTCCGCAGAGGGTCTGGCTTCTTGTCTTCTCGGGTGCTCCTCCTTCCCGGGGGAACTGTCTGTGGGCGAGCAGACCTGGACCTGCGGAGGACCCTTCTGTTGCCTCACCCGCTGTGACACATCACAATGGGACCCCCACCCGCCGCGGGTCGGGCGGTGCCCCTGTGACCGCCTCTCCGCTCACACAACCTCGTCCCGAGCGCGCGTGTTCGTGCTTCACCTTAACGGCGTCTGAGGTCCCCTGTACCCAGCTCTCCTCTGTCACCAGCCGGGGGTTTGCTAAGACACCACGGAGACCACGGGAGACCCCAAAACATCGCTCCCCAGTGTCACTCCTGTCCCTTCTTTCCCACAGGGAACTATGATCTGGAAACCGACATACGGAATTCCCACGAATTTATGAATGTTCGATCACGATACGCGTGTCTTTGCAGAGCACAACAGTGTGTGTTTGCTTCCGCCGAGATGCCTTTCTCGGTTTTCTCCCGTGGTCTGGGGACGTCTTCACTTGGGCGCGGTCGCTTTCAGGCCTGCGCAGTCTCCGATGCTCGATCCCATCCGGTCCACGTCGTAGTTGTCCACCTGCTCGCTCACCGATGCGCGCTCAGGCTGCTTTCAGGTCTCCAGCGACAGAAAATAGCCGGCGCCCGTCCTGGTGCATGTCTGGGGCCCAACCTTCGCCAGCCCGCACCTAGGAGCGACTGTTTTCTGTGTACGGCCCCGGTGACAGCTTCGGAGCACGACCTCAGGGTGCTTGGAGCAGGCGGCTGCCCGTGGGGGGGTGGGGGTATCGGGGCTGCCGCCTCGCTGGCGCCTCTTCATTTCTGTGCGTGCGCGTGTACATGTCTGCGTGTCTGTGTGCGCACACGTCCCTCTGTGTGTGTCTGTGTGTGTGCATGTGTGTGTCTTCCTGTGTGTCCCTCTGTGTGCGTGTCTGTGTGTGCGCACACGTACGTCTGTGCGTCTGTGTGTGCATGTGTGTGTCTTCGTGTGTGTCCCTCTGTGTGCACATGTGTCTGTGTGTCTGCACACGTACGTCTGTGCACATGTGTGTGGCAGTTTGATCTTTTTCCTCTTACGGTTTAAATCCATTTTAAAATGTGAAATTTGTCTACCAAAGAAAAAAAGAAAGAAAGAAAGAAAGAAAGAATAAGCCATTTTCACTTTAACGCATACTACAGGGCACAGTAGAAGGTGTTGATGGGGACACAACGTAATCCTGTGTCCCTCTGCGGTGGCAGAGAGGATGGTCTTGTTTTCCCAACTAGGCTGAAAGCCCAAACTGCTATGTAATATTGAGATACCGAAATCTTTGTCACAAGGGAAGAGCTTGTCTTTAAGTCATTTTATGTTATTTTTAAAAAATATTTATTTATTGGGGTGCCTGGGGGGCTCAATGGGTTAAAGCCTCTGCCTTCGGCTCAGGTCATGATCTCAGGGTCCTGGGGTTGAGCCCCGCATCGGGCTCTCTGCTCGGCAGGGAGCCTGCTTCCCTCTCTCTCTCTCTGCCTGCCTCTCTGCCTACTTGTGATCTCTGTGTGTCAAATAAATAAATAAAATCTTAAAAAAATATCTATCTATCTATCTATCTATCTATCTTGTTGGGAGGGGGAGATGCAGAAGGAGAGGGAGAGAGAGATTTCCAAGGAGACTCCAAGCTGGGCATGGAGCCTGACATAGGGCTCGATCCCAGGACCCTGAGATCATGCCCTGAGCATGACCCCTGATGGAGAGGGGACAAATGGAGTCCTGGGGCAGGATGTCTAGGTAAGGGAATTGTCCAGACCTTTTAGCTGCTCTGGGTTGGATCCATAACAAGGATGGGCAAAAGCAGAAATGAACCTGTGTCCTGGGAGTTGAAATAAATAGCTTCAGTCAACAACAGGGGTAAACTAGGAGAGAGGAAATATAGGACAGGTTCAAGGGCTTTGAGAAATCAGAATTTGTACTCAAATGCATTTTTTTCCTTTTCTGAAAATACTGCTGAGCAGGACCTCTTTACATAAGATATATCTAGAATAAGATGTCTGTGTACATGATATAGAGCATATAAAATCTTATATATAATGGGATATATGTAATACATAAGGATATCGATATATAGATAGGCAGATAAGATATATGTAGGAAGGGCGCCTGGGTGGCTCAGTCAGTGAAGCGTCTGCCTTCCACTCAGGTCATGATCTCAGGGTCCTGGGATAGAGCCCCACGCGCGGCTCCCTACTCACTGGGGAGCCTGCTTCTCCCTCCCTCTCCGCCCCTCCCCCTGCTCATGCCCTCGCTTGCTCTGTCTCTCTCAAATGAATAAATTAAAAAATATATATTTAAAAAAAGATGTAGGTACGCTCTACGTTTCATCCAAACATCTACAAATAAACTCACATAACACGTGCAGATTGTGGGATTGTGTGTGAGGACATCTGGATCCCTCTAAGCGCTGGGGGCTGTTGCGGTGCGGAAGGGCAAGAACGAGATCTGCTCGTCCTTCTCACCCGCGCGGGCCCTGCCCGGACCCCTACTTGACCGACGCCTGCCAACTCTGCTCTCGAGCTCCAGAAGCGGCCACTGTCCCCGGAGGCACCGCGCGGTCTCCTGCTGGGCTCGGAGCCAGAGGCCCCCAGTTTCGGAGCGAGGAGGCGCGCGCCGGGGCGGACGTCTCAGCGCCCGCACGCGTGCGGCTCCCCGGGCAGGCCGGGTCCGCCCTGGGCCCGGGGCCCCCCAGAAGCACTCGCAGCAGCGTCTGTCCGTCGCGGACCCGGAAACACCCTGGAAACACGGGGTCCGAGGGGGCTTCTGCGGGACCGCTCCACGACCGGTACGCCGTTGGCAGACCCGCTCTTGCTGTGTTACCTCCTGTGTTTATTTTTAAAGCTGACTTATTTTAAAGCTTTTTCTCTTTTTTTTGGTAACCTCGACACCCACTGGGGCTCAAGCTCGCCACCCCACATCGAGCCTCAGGCTCTTCCCAGGGAGTCAGGAGCCCCCATTCGTCCTCTTCAAAGAGTGCATGAATTAAACAGGAGATGGACAGGCCAATCCGCCTAATTTGTTGTCCTTTGTGGAAACTCCCCGGGGTGGAGCACCCGAGGGAGCCCGAGGCCCGGCCCCCGCCTCCGCCCCGCCCCGCCCCGCCCCGCCCCGCAGGACCCCGGCTCCGCCCCCTGCCCGTGGACGGGCGCTATCGCTCCGCCCCTGTCCCTGATTGGTCGGCCGCTTCCCCGCAAGCTTTTCCGATTGGCTGGGGGCGCTCCCGCCCCGCCCGCCGGTTGGCCGCCCGGCCGTTGCCCGGGCGACGCAGGCTGCTGCTCTTCCGCATCCGCCGGGAGTGCGGGGTGGGCTTGGGCCCCCGCCGCTGCGAGTGGAGTCTTCTCGGGCGGTGCGGGCCGCACTCACGGGGACCTTCGGCGGGCCGGTGAGCTGGGCAGGGGGCGGCAGGGGGCGACAGGGGGCGGCGGGGGGCGGGGCCGGGGGGAGGGCGGGGCCATCGGTTACCCCGGACCTGGGGGGCCCCCGCACCCAGCCGTGATCCCGCGCGGACGTGCCCCTGCGGTGGACCTGGCGTGGACGGGCGCCTGCTGTATACCAGTGTGCAGGCGCCCCCGCTGTGTCCCCGCGGTCGTCCGCTGCCCCCGCCGCGTGCGCGCGTGACGTGCGGCGTCTGTGTACTGGCGAGCTTGCGCCCCCCGTGCCCCGCCGCACACCAGCTCGCACGTGCCCGGGTGCCTCCCCGCGCGGTAGGGTCGCCCTTCCTGAACGACGGGACGCCTGCAGGTGCAGGGGCCTGGACAGGAGGTCCCCACGCGTGTCCTCGGCGGCGCAGCCCCGCGGCGTCCCCGGCCCACCCGACAGCACCCGGTCCGCGTGGCGCCCCCGGCATGAGGAACACGAGCAGGGAGCTGCAGGGCGCGGCCGGCCGCCACGCCCCCTGCGGTGAGTGACCCGCAGCCGCGCCTAGCCCCGCTCCCGGCCAGGGGCCCGCGGACGTGCTGCTCCTGGGCCTCGGGGTCAAAGCAGCCTAAGAAAAGCGGGGGCGGGGGGGGGGCACCAAGACTAGTCTTCCTGTTCCACGAAAGAACGCCCGGCCTCCTCCTGCTGCCTCCGCTGGAGGAGGGTGGAGGGTCTCTGTCCGGTGAGGGTCTGACCCAGGGTGAGCCTGGGCTGCTTCATTTCCATCCCAGAGCAGGTCGTGACCTCTCTTCTGCTGGTGATTTATGCCCCCGCCCAGTTAACCCCGTCTTGGGATTTTCGTGGCTGGGCGCAGAGAAGGATTGGGTCGAGGGTTCTGGGGGGGCAGCTGGGCAGAAGGGAGGGATGGAGAGCTGGGTGCTGTGGTCTGTCTGTGCCTCTTGTCTTGATTCCTCCCCTTTTTGGAAAGGTGGAAAGAAAGGCGGGAGAAGGGGGGCTCGGGTGCCCTCCGGGGAGCCTGCGGTGGGAGCTGGTGGGCACCTGCAGTGCTCACATCTGCTCAGAAGTGGCCTTCTCATTCCTAAATGAGCTGGTGACCTAGTCCAAAGCTCAGTCATTGCCATTGGTGACACCATGGGCGTGCTGGGAGCTGGGTGTGTGGTGAGTGGGGGTGGGGCAGCTGACCCGGTCCCCTTCTCCACTGTGGGCTCTCAGCCTCTTTGTGACTTCCCCCAGCCTTAGTGGACTCCCCTGTATACAGGACATCAGTGGACACTGACAAGGGCCAGGCACTTGTGTACACTAACATTTAACCTCAAAACAACTCAACGTCGTATCATTAACCCTGGTTTTTAGATGTGGGAACTAAAGCACAGAGAGTTTTAGGAAGCTGCCCAAGGTCACACATCTCACAGGGGCTCCTCTGTCCAGGCCTTGCAAGGCTGCAGCTGCCCAAAGGCAGGAGCGTGACCATCAGCCACAGGAGCCCCCAGGTAAGTGGGCATAAAACACTGTCTTGGGACTAGAGTTCCGGGTGGCTCAGTTGGTTAAGCCTCCAGCTGCTGGTTTATGCTTGGGGCATGATCTCAGAGTCCTGGGATCGAGTCCTACACCTGCTTCTGTGCTCAGTGGGGAGTCTGCTTGACATTCTCTCTCACTCTCCCTGTCCCTCTCCCCCACCCAACACATACTCTCTCTTTCTCTGTCAAATAAATACATAGATCTTTAAGAAGGAAATCTACATGATACCCAGCACTGCTGGTAAAAATAAAACAAACAAAAAGAAATCTACACAGTAGTAATTGATCACAGTAGTACTGGTAGTAATTGCTGTACAAGTACCAGTAATTTTTAAGTGATAGAAGCTACCAGACAGTTCTCATTCCTTTCACTGTGTGTGTGTGTGTGCACGCGTGCACAAGCGTGCCTGTGTGTGAGCTCCTTTGCACGCACTTTTGAATGCCTGGAGTAGAGCTCAGTGCCTGCCCAAAGCTTCCAGTAATGAGAACTGCAAGATACACCATTCCCTGTGGATTAATTAGTAATGAAAACACAGAGGAAAAATAAAGCAAGAAGTGCATGCCTTCCCTTTAAAAGGGAAAGTATTTGAGCTGAATGTGATGAGAGTAGGAAGCTGCTTAGTTCTTCCTCCTAAGTCTCAAATTACCTGTGAGCTACTGCTCCACTCTTAAACCTTTCTTAATGCTTTTTTTTTTCATTCTCAAGCATATGATGTTGATTCAGGTAATTGCTGTCCTTTGATATTCAAATATTTTGTTATGTTAAATATATTCTTCATTTTCATGCAGTGAACCCAGTTTTAGTTAGAGGTAGAAACTGGTTGTTTAAGCTTTACCTTTAGAGAACAGTTGTTCATGAGATCCTTGTGTTACATAAATTAGTTTTTTAAAAGATTTTGTTTATTTATTTGAGAAAGAGAGTGAGCAAGGGGAAGGGCAAAGAGAGAGAGAATCTCAAGCAGACTCTGAGCTGAGTGCTGAGCCAGGTGTGGGGCTCGATCCCAGGACCCCGAGATCAAGACCTGAGCAGAAACCAAGAGTCAGACACTTAACCAGCTGAGCCAGCCAAGGGCCCTCTACATAATTTAATTTATTCAGCATAGTTTTCCTGTGATCCTACTGTATTAGAGTTCTCCAGAGCAATGGATCCAACCGTGCATCTTCTGTCACTCATCAGCTATCTACCATCTGTCTGTGGACCATCTATCTATCCAAAGGTTTATTCTAAGGAACTGGCTCACAGGCTCACACAGTCCTGTGGCTGGAGGCCTGAGCCCAGAGAAGAGCTGATGTTGCCTTTGGAGTCTGAAGGCTGCCTGGAGGCAGAACTCCACCCCCACCCCTGGGACCTCAGTCTTTTTCTCTTAAGACCTTCAACTGATTGGATGAGGCCCACCCACATGATGGAGGGTGATCTGCTTTAATCAGAGTCCACTGCTGTAAATGTTAATCTCACCTAAAAATGCCTTCAGAGAAGTCTGCATGTCCCCGATCTCTTCCTTCTGTGGGATCACAGTGGGCACTGATAACTGCAGATCTGGGGTTCTGTTTTTACCTCTCCCTCCCAGCAGGGGCAGGTGGTCCCAAAGTGGCCTGCAGGGCTGTCCTGGATGCCCCTAGCTCCTGTGCCTACTTAGGGGCTCCATGGCTCTGCCGATGCCACGTTCACTGCATTGCTCGTGGCCCTTCTGTCCGTGGGGCACAGAGCAGGGAGCGGGAGGAAGGAGAGACAGCAGGCTGCCTTCCTCTCCCCCGCTTCTTTCTTCCCGTGTTGCCCCTCCTCCTGCTCACGGCCCCCACCCACGGGAGTGGCAGCCCCTCCATCTGTGCTCATCATGTTGCTGCCCTGTGGAACCTGCTTGACGTTCCTGGGGAGCCAGACTCAGCCTCGTCCCCCGCCTGAGACCTGTGGTGGCTTTCCGTCACACCTGGCTGCCAGGCTGAGGTCCTGGCCTCCTCCCGTCTCCTTGCCCTTGGGACCTCTCACTCGGTCCCACTGTGGCCTCAAGCACAGGCCTCGGGAGCAGTGGGTGGGCCAGTGGAGGTGTGGGGGTGTTACATAGGGAGGTCCCCAGATGAGGCTTCCCCGAGGGCCGGCCTGCCTCTTCCTGCCCTGGTCAGATGTGGGCAGTGCCACTGTGTGTCTCAGCATCATTCATGTGCTGAGCTCAGCAGATCTGGGCCAGCCTCAGTCCCGTGCCTCCCACGCTAGCCTGTGGTGTTGTGAGTGTCTTGGGATTCTTCGGGAATGTGTACTCTCCAATATATCCAGAAATGCCGGTTACTCCGAGTTCCCCGGAGGAGAGGGACCCAGGGCATACAGACACAGGGGGGTTGGGACAGTTTGGAGGAGGCCCTCGTGCCACTGCTTTGGAGCAGAGGTGCAGCCTGGGGCAGAGGAACACAGGGCCTCATAGAAGGAACTGTTCCTTCTGGCGGGACCAGCAGCTGGCCTGCCGGTGGGCTCAGGAGACTGGTGCCTACAAGCTCATTGCAGGTGTTCCAAAGGGGGTGGTGATGTCTCCCATGCTAATGCGCCATGCCGTGGGAGTTTCTCCTGTGCTAATGTCTTGTGGTGCTGTCTCCTGTGCTGA
>PISX010027792.1:0-22499 GCA_004024625.1 Mellivora capensis | reverse complement strand
CTCTCTCTCTCTCTGTCAAATAAATAAATAAAAATATTTTTAAAAAAGAAAAGAGAAATGACCTACAGAAATTAACTCATGAATGAAAAAGGAGAAATCACAACCAACACCACAAAAATACAAATAATCATAATAGAATATGATAAAAAATTATATGACAACAAACTGGGCAAACTGGAAGAAATGGACAAATTCTTACAATCATACAAACTGCTAAAACTTAAATAGGATGAAATCAAAGATTTAACAGACCCATAACCAGCAAAGAAATTGAATCAGTAGTCAAAAATCTCCCAACAAACAGAAGTCCAGGGCCAGATGGCTTCCCAGGGGAATTCTACCAGATATTTAAAGAATAGTTAGTACATATCCTTCTCAAATTGTTCCCTCCCAAAAAAGAAATGGAAGGAAAGCTTTCAAATTCCTTCTACAAGGCTAGCATTACCTTGATTCTAAAATCAGAGAAAGACCCCACTAAAAAGGAGAATTATAGACCAATATCTCTGATGAACATGGATGCAAAAATTCTCAACAAGATGCTAGGAAATCAAATCCAGCAGTACATTATAGAATTATTCACCACAATAAAATGGGATTTATTCCTGTGCTGTAGAGTTGGTTCAATATTTGCAAATCAATAAACATGATACACCACATCAATAAAAGAAAGGATAAGAATGATATGATCCTCTCAATATATACAGAAAAAGCATTTGTCAAAATACAGCAACCATTATTGCTTAAAAAAACTCAACAAAATAGGTATAGATGGAACATGCCTCAACATTATAAAGTCCATATATGACAGACTCATAGCTAATATCATCCTCATTAGGAAAACCTGAGAGCTTTACCTCTACAGTCAGGAACAAGACAGGATGTCCACTCACATCATTACTATTTTACATAGTAATAGAAGTTTCGGCCTTATTGATCAGACAACAAAAAGAAATAAAAGGCATCCAAATAGACAAGAAAGAAGTCAAACTTTCACTTTTTAGAAAACCTGAAAGATTCCACCAGAAAATTAAAAAAACTAAAACATGAACCCAGGAAACTCACAGGATATAAAATCAGTGTACAGAAATCTCGTCTTTCTACACACCAATGGTGAAGCATCAGAAACAGAAATCAAGGAATCAATCCCATTTACAACTGTACCAAAAAAAATAAGGTGCCTAGGAATAAACCTAATCAAAGAGGCAAAATGTGTATGTTATCCAGAGCAATCTACACATTCAATGCAATCCCTATCAAAATACCACCAGCATTTTTTTTCACAAAGGTAAAAGAAACAATCCCAAAATGTGTATGGAATCAGAAAATTCCAGACTTCGGGCTATATTACAAAGCTGTAGCCATCAAGACAGTATGGTACTGGCACAAAAATAGATGTGTTAATCAATGGAACAGAATAAAAAACCCAGAAAAGGACCCACAGCTAAATAGTCAACAATCTTCAACAAAGCAGGAAAGAATATCAAATGGAAAAAAGTCTCTTCAACAAATGGTGTCGGGAAAATTGGACAGTCACATGCAGAAGAATGAAACTGGATCACTTTCTTACACCATATACAAAAATAAACTCAAATTGCATGAAAGATCTGAATCTGAGACAGGAAAACATCAAAATCCTAGAGGAGAACACAGGCAGCAACCTCTTTGACTTCAGCTGGAACAGCTCCTTACTAGACACATCACCAGAGGGAAGGAAAGCAAAGCATAAATGAACTATTGGGACTTCATCAAGATCAAAAGCTTCTTCGCAGCAAAGGAAAAATCAGCAAAACTAAAAGGCAATCTGTGGAATGTGAGAAGATATTTGCAAATGACATATCTGACATATAAAGGCTTAGTATCCAAAATCTAGAAAGAATTTATCAAACTCAACACCCCCAAAATAAATAATTCAGTAAAGAAGGGGGAAGAACACATGAATAGACATCTTTCCAAAGAAGACATCTAGCTGGCTATCAGATACATGAAAAGATGCTCAACATCACTCATCATCAGGGAAATACAAATCTGGTCAAAATGAGATAACCACCTCACACCTGTCAGAATGTGTAAAATCAACAACACAAGAAGCAAGAGCTGTTGGCAAAGATGTGGAGAAAGGGAAACCCTCTTACACTGTTGGTGGAAATGCAAACTGGTGCAGCCACTCTGGAAAACAGTATGGAGGTTCCTCATAAAGTCAAAAATAGAACTACCCTACAACCCAGCAATTGAACTACTAGATATTTACTCAAAGGATGTAAAAATACAGATTTGAAAGGGTACAGACACCCCCCCACGCTTATAGCAGCACTTTAAAAAATAGCCAAACTATGGAGAAGGCCCAAATGTCCATCAACTAATGAATGGATAAAGAAGATGTGGTAGACACACACACACACACACACAGAGAGAGAGAGAGAGAGAGAGAGAGAGAGAGAAATATTACTTGGCCCTCAGAAAGAATGAAATTGTGCCATTTGCAATGACATGGATGGAGCTAGAGTCTGTCATGCTAAGCGAAATATGTCAGTCAGGGAAAGATATATCCCATATGATTTCACTCATATGTGGGATTTAAGGAACAAAAGAGATGGACATATGGGGGGGGAGGGGAGGAAGAGAAAGAAACCATAAGAGATTCTTAAAGATAGAGAACAAACTGACGGAGGCTGATGGAGGGAGGTGGGTGGGGAATGGGCTAGATGGGTGATGGGTATTAAGGAGAACACTTGTTATGATGAGCACTGGATATTATATGTAAGTGATGAATCACTGAATTCTATTCCTGAAACCAACATTGCACTTCATGTTAACTAACTAGAATTTACATAAAAATTTGAAGAACAAAATACCAAAAAAATTTTCTCTGACTTTGATTTTCTGCAGTTTGAATACAATATGTCTAGGTGCAGATTTTTTGGATTTTTTTAGGGGGTGATATGACAAAATATTTTTTAAGTTTTTATTTAAATTCTCCGTGGTTAACACTGTAATAGCAATTTCAGGTGTACAATATAGTTATTCAACACTTTCATGCAACACCTGGTAGTCATCACAACAAGTGTACTCCTTAATCTCCATCACCTATTTAACCCATCCCCCACCCACCTCCCCTCTGATAACTATCAGTATGTTCTCTGTAGTTAAGAGTCTGTTTCTTGGTTTGCTTCTCTCTCTCTCTCTTTCCCCCTTTGCTCATTTGTTCTGTTTCTTAAATTCCACAGATGAGTGAAATCATGTGTCTTTCTCTGACTTATTTCCCTTAGCATAATACACTCTAGCTCCATCTATGTCATTGCAAATGGCAAGGTTTCATTCCTCTTTATGGCTGAGTAATATTCCACTGTGTGTGTGTGTGTGTGTGTGTGTGTGTGTGTGTGTGTGTGTGTGTGTGTACCACTTCTTCTTCATCCATTCAACAGTCAGTGGACACTTGGGCGATTTCCATAATGAGGCTATTGTAAATAATGCTGCTATAAACATCAGGGAACATGTATTCTTTTGAATTAGTATTTTTGTGTTCTTTGGGTAAATACCTAATAGTACAATTGCTGGATTGAAGGGTACTTCTATATTTAACTTTCTGAGGAAACCCCATACTGTTTTCCAGAGTGGCTGCACCAGTTTGCATTCCCACCAACAGTGCAAAAGGGTTATTTTTCCTCCACATCCTCACCAACACCTAGTGTTTCTTGTGTTGCTGCTTTTAGCTATTTTGACAGGTGTGTGGTTATTTCTCACTGTAGTTTTTTTTTTTTAATTTAGATTCCATCCACCAACATCATTGGTTTTAGATATAGTGTTCAATAATTCATCAGTTACATATAAGACCCAGTGCTCATCCCATCATGTGCCCTCCTTAATGCCCATCACCCAATTACCCCATCCCTCCATGATCCTTCCCTCCAGCAACCCTCAGTTTGTTTCCTATACGTAAGAGTCTCTCATGGTTTCTCTCCCACTCTGATGATTTCCCATTTAGTTCTCCCTCTATTCCCCTATGATCCTCTGCACTGTTTCTTATATACCACATATGAGCGAAACCATATGATAATTGTCTTTCTCTGATTGACTTATTTTGCTCAGCATAATACCCTCCAGTTCCATCTACATCAATGTAAATGGTAAATACTCATCCTTTCTGATGGCTGAGTTATATTTCATTATACATATATGTGTATATACCACATCTTCTTTATCCATTCATCTGTTGAAGGACATATTGGCTCTTTCCACAGTTTGGCTATTGTCGATATTGTTGCTATGAACACTGGGGGGTACAGGTGCCCCTTCAGATCACTACATTTGTATCTTTGTGTTAAATACCTTGTAGTGCAATTGCTGGGTCATAGGGTAGCTCTATTTTTCACATCTTGAGGAACCTCCAAACTGTTTTCCAGAGTGGCTGTACCAGCTTGCATTCCCACCAACAGTTTAAGATGGTTCCCCTTTCTCTGCATCTTAACCAACATTTGTTGTTTCCTGTCTTGTTAATTTAAGCCATTCTGACTGATGTGAGGTGGTATCTCATTGTAGTTTTGATTTGTATGTCCCTGATGCCAAGGGATGTGGAACGTTTTTTCGAGGCTGCCCATTTGTATGTCTTCTTTGGAGAAATATCTGTTCAGGTCTTCTGACCATTCTTTGGCTGAATTATTTTGTTTTTGGGTTTTGAGTTTGATAAGTTCTTTATACACCTTGGATACTAACCCTTTATCTGATATGTCATTTGCAAATACCTTCTCTCATTCTGTAGGTTGCCTTGTAGTTTTGTTAACTGTTTCCTTTGCTCTGCAGAAGATTTTTGTCTTGATGAAGCCTAAATAGTTCATTTTTATTTTTGTTTCTGTTGCCTTTGGAGACAAGCAAGAAGTGGCAGCAGCCAGGGTCTAGGAGGTTGCTGCTTGTATTCTCCTCTATGATTTTGATGGATTCCTGTCTCACATGTAGGTTTTTCATTCATTTAGAATTTATCTTTGTGTATGGTGTAAGAAAGTGATCCAGTTTCATTCTTCTACATATGTCTGTACAATTTCCCCAACACCATTTATTGAAGAGACTGTATTTTTTCCATTGGCTATTCTTTCCTGCTTTGTTGAAGATTAGTTGACCATAGAGTTGAAGGTCCATTTCTCAGTTCTTTATTGTGTTCCATTGATCTATGTGTCTGCTTTTCTGCCAGTACTGTACTGTCTTGATGATTACAGGTTTGTAATAGAGCTTCAAGTCTGGCATTGTGATCCCACCAGGTTCAGTTTTCTTTTTCAGCATTTCCTTCGCTATTCAGGGTCTTTTCTGGTTCCATACAAATTTTAGGATTATTTGTTCCAGCTCTGAGAAAAATATCAGCGGTCTCTTGATAGAGATTGCACTGAATGTATATATTGCTCTTGGTACCATAGACTTTATAACAATATTTATTCTTCCAATCCATGAGCATGGAATGTTTTTCCATTTCTTTGTGTCTTCCTCAATTTCTTTCATAAGTGTTCTGTAATTTTTAAAGTACGGGTCTTTCACCTCTTTAGTTAGGTTTATTCCTAAGTATCTTCTGGGTTTTGGTGCAATTGTAAATGGGATTGATTCCTTAATTTCTCTTTCTTCTGTCTCATTGTTAGTGTGTAGAAATGCAACTGATTTCTATGCATTGATTTTATATCCTGCCACATTACTAAATTTCTATATGAGTTCTATCAATTTGGGTGTGGAGTCTTTTGGGTTTTCCACATAGAATATCATGTCATCCTCAAAGAATGAGTTTGACTTCTTCTTTACCAATATGAATGCCTTTTATTTCTTTTTGTTGTCTGATTGTTGAGGCTAGGACTTCTAATACTATATCAAACAATAGCGGTGAGGGTGGGCATCTTTGTGTTCCTGTCCTTGGGGGGAAGGCTCTGTTTTTCCCCATTGAAAATTATATTTGCTGTGGGCTTTTCATAGATGGCTTTTATGATATTGAGGTATATTCCCTCTATCCCTATGCTGTGGGAGTTTCAACCAGGAAACAATGCTGTATTTCATCAAATGCTGTTTCTGCATCTATTGAGAAGGTTGCATGGTTCTTGTCCTTTCTTTTATTAATGTGATGCATCACATTGATTTGTGAAAGTTGAACCAACCTTGCAAGCTAGGAATAAATCTTACTTGGTCATGGTGAATAATTCCTTTAATGTACTGTTGGATCCTATTGGCTAGTGTCTTGTGAGAATTTTGGCCTCCATGTTCATCAGGGATATTGGTCTGTAAATCTCCTTTTTGGTGGAGTCTTTGTCTGGTTTTGGGATCAAGGTAATGCTGGCCTCATAAAATGAGTTTGGAAGTTTTCCTTCCATTTCTATTTTTTGAAACACCTTCAGGAGAATAGGTATTAGTTCTTCTTTAAATACTTGGTAGAATTACCCTAGGAAACCACCCAGCCCTGGACTCTTGTTTGTTGGGAGATTTTTGACTACTGCTTCACTTTCCTTGCTGATTATGGATCTGTTCAGGCTTTCAGTTTTGGTAGTTCATAAGTTTCCAGGAAGGCATCCATTTCTTCCAGATTGCCCAGTTTGTTGGCATATAGTTGCTCATAATATGTCCTTAAAGTTATCTTATTTCCTTGGTGTTGGTCATGACCTCTCTTCTTTCAGTCATAATTTTATTAATTTGGTTCCTTTCCCTTTTCTTTTGCATAAGTCTGGATAGAGGTTTTTTGACTTTATTCATTCTTTCAGAAAACCAGCTTCTAATTTTCATTAATCTATTCTACTGCTCTTTCAGTTTATATTTCATTGAGTTCTGCTATAATCATTATTATTTCTCTTCTCCTGCTTAGTATAGGTTTAATTTCTGTTCCTTCTCTAGCCCCTTTAGGTGTAAGGTTAACTTGTGTATTTGAGATTTCTCTAATTTTTTGAGAAAGGCTTATATTGTTATATACTTCCTTCCTAGGACAACCTTTGTGTATCCCAAAGGTTTTGAACAGTTGTGTTTTCATTTTCAGTTATTTCCATAAGTTTTTAAATTTTTCATTAATTTCGTGGTTGACCCATTCATTCTTTAGTAGGATGCACTTCACCCTCCAAACATCTGAGTTCCTTCCAAATTTCCTCTGTGATTGAGTTCAAGTTTCAATGCATTGTGGTCTAAAAATACACAGGGAATAATCCCAATCTTTTGGTACCAGTTGAGACCTGATTTGTGACTCAGTATGTGACCAACTGTTGAGAATGTTCTACGTGCATGAGAAAAAAATGTGTATTCTGTTGCCTTAGAATAGAATGTTCTGAATATATCTGTGAAGTCCATCTGGTCCAGCGTGTCATTCAAAGCCCTTATTTCCCTGTTGATCCTCTGCTTAGATGATCTTTCCATTGCTGTGAGTGAGGTGTCGAAGTCCCCTACTATTATTTTATTATTATCAGCATGCTTCTTTAATTTAGTTATAAATTGGTTTATATAATTGGTTGCTACCAAGTTAGGAACATAAATGTTTATAATTGTTACACCTTCTGGTTGGATAGACTCTTTAAGTTTGATATAATGTCCCTCTTCATCCCTTACTACAGTCTTTGGTTTAAAATCTAATTTGTTTGCTATGATGGTTTCTACCCCATCTGTCTTTTAATGTCCTTTACCATGGTAAATTTTTCTTTAGCTGCTAGTCTCAAGAATCTTGAAAGTGTAAATCCTAATAGTCAGAACCAAAAATCAAAGAGGGGACAAGAAGCAGAACTTTTTACTTTTCATATGTCTCCAAATACCTTAATGTACATCTGTCATCTAAAAAAAAAGGGGGGGTTTCCTCTCTTCTAGTTTCTAAATGTCTGTCATGGGATCTGAGGAACTTCTTAAATATGACTTATAACTTAAGTAGAATGGATTCTTCCCACTGAAATTCTGTCTGCAACCTGTCAAGTAGGCCCCTGCTGACCATCTGCAAGAGGTGCCAAGGGAACCACATTACTTCCTGCTCAGGTCTTAATAGCTGCCTCACCCAGAATGCAAATGAGCCTCCAAATATGTAGCCTCCAATTTCAGAATATTGTCTTTTCCTGCACTGGTCTTGGGGCAAGTAATGCAGTTTAGGATAGGGCACATCAGGCTGTGTTGCCTCACCTTCACTACAAAGGCTCGATGATTCTTCTGGCTTGAGCTGTTTCCCATGATTCCCTGGAGGGTGGTAGGCTCCCTAGAGTATCCATGGAGTTAGATTAAAACTGGGATAGGAAGAAATATGAAAATTAGTGGCAACTGCTTGGTCAAAACAATTCTTGGGCCCAAGAGATTGTGCTGGAGGAGTCTGAACCAGACAATTTTGACTCCTCTCTTTCTTTCACACTTCACAATTCTTCCATTACAACTGGGGTTACCTTTAAATTTTCCCATAAATTGATCACCTTTTCATCCTTTTCACCATTACCACTTTGTTCTAAGCTACCATTCACTCACTGTAGCCTCTGTATTCACCCCCTTCTTTCTACCATTACCCTTCTATCATGTTTTCCTTATAGCAGTCAGAGGAATGCTTTTAGTTCTCAATTAAGATCATATTGCTCCTATGCTCCAAATCATCCAATGACTTATAATCTCATTCAGAGTAAAAAATAAAAGATCTTACAATGGCATACAGATCCCTGCATGATCCTTTGCTCTATAACATCAGGCCCTATTACATTGCCTCATGCTCACTTTCTTCTAGCCATATTTGGCTTCCTTACTGGTCCTTGGACATACTGAATGTGCCCCTGCCACAGAGGCTTTGTACCAGCTGTTTTCTCTGCCTGGAAAAAATCTTCCCCCAAATATTTAAATAATTAATCCCTTCACTTTCTTTAGATATTAATAAAAATAATACCCTTTCAGTGGGATCTTCTCTGATTGCTGTATTTAAATTAGCAGCTACACCTATACTCCTTTTGCCTCTTCTGTGCTTTTTTAAGTACTTAGCAACCTTTAATACATTTATTTCATTAATTTGTTCATAATCCATCTCATCTCTACAATATAAAATGTATTAGAACAAGTAGTTTTTAAAGATTTTATTAATTTATTTTTCTGAAAGAGGGAGAGTGAGAAAGAGCACTAGCAAGAAGAGTGGCAGGCAGAGGGAGAAGCAGGATCCCCACCAAGCAAGGAGCCCAATGCAGGACTTGATCCCCGCACCCTGGGATCATGACCTGAGCTGAAGAGAGATGCTTAACTGACTGAGACACCCAGGTGTCTAAGGGAAAGTATTTTTTTAGCTGTATATTTCCAGCACCTAACAAAGGGCCTGGCATTAGTAGGTGCTCAAATATATGTTAAGTGAATTTTCTTAAAGGATGACCATGATTCACCTCTTACACTGTTGGTGGAAATGTAAGCTGATACAGTGACTCTGGAAAACAGTATGGAGGTTCCTCAAGAAGTTAAAATTTGACCTACCCTATGACCTAACAATTGCACTACTAAGTATTTACCCCAAAGATACAAAAGTAATGATCCAAAGGGGCACATGCACTTCAAAATTTATAACCAATGTCTACAATAGCCAAACTATGGAAAGAGCCCAGATATCCATTGACAGATGAATGAAAGAAGATGTGGTACACACACACACACACACACACACACACACAGTGGAATATTACTCAGCCATCAGAAATGATGAATACTTACAATTTACATCGATGTAGATGGAAATGGAGGGAGCGAAATAAATCAGTCAGAGAAAGATAATTATATGGTTTCACTCATATGTGGAATATAAGGGGCAGCATAGAGGATCATAGGGGAAGGGAAGGAAAACTGAATGGGAAGTCATCAGAGAGGGGGACAAACCATGAGAGACTCTTACTGTAGGAACAAGACTGAGGGTTGCTGGAGGGGAGTGGGGGAGGGATGAGGTAATTGGGTGATGGGCATTAAGGAGGGCATGTGATTTGATGAGTACTGGGTGTTATATGCAGCCTATGAATTATTGAACTCTATGTCTGAAACTAATGATGTACTAGATATTGACTAATTGGATTTAAATTTTAAAAAAAATTAAAATGCCCATGGTTCAGAAAAATATTCCTTTCCTGAGTTGGGTTTCAGTTTCCCCCATTGATAACATAAGGGAGTTGGAATAGGAGGTTTCTCAGGTCTTTTGCATCTCTGTGACTAAGTCTAGAGATCTGGGTAAAAGCAGGTGTCTAAGGGAAAGTATTTTTTTTAGCTATATATTTCCAGCACCTAACAAGGGGCCTGGCATTAGTAGGTGTTCAAATGGTTGAGCACAGTCTCTGGAGGCAGATTTCTTAAGATTCTTTACCTACTACTTTGTGACAAGTTACTTCACCTTTCTGGATATCTTGGTTTTCTTACCTGAAAATGAAGATGATAAAAATATACAGTGTCTCCAAAGGTTGCTCTGGAAATTAAATAAGATCATCCACATAAGTGCTTTAACACAGAACATGGCAGTCAATAAATATTAACTATTGCTTTTCAGGTGATGATTAGCAAGTAGCCACATTAACAGCCTTCCTTAGGCTCAAAACCAGTTTTGGTAGCTGATGGTATAAAAAAACAAAACAAAACAAAACAAAACAACCTCCATAATAACAAACTCACCTGAGGTTCATATGCAGCTCATATGCGACTCATATGCATACAGCTGGTCTATTCCCCTTCCCCCACCCCATTACTAAGACAGAAGAACAGCTTGTTCCCTTGTAACCTGATGTCCCTGGATAAGAAGGAGGGGGAGAGAGGCAACGTGTGATTGCCATGGCCACCCGCTTCATCTCAGATTCCACAGACAGAAACAGGGCATGGGGGCCTATTCACAATCACCCACACACCTGACCATGAGTGGTTTCAACTCAGGGTGTGTGGAATACGTGTGGTCCCACTGCCAGAGGCTCATTCCAGAGTTTCTGCTAAGAGGGCAGAGGATGATGTTCAAAGCCATCATCAGCAACATGATTCAGACAGCTAGCCTGGTCTTTGGGGCCAGAGACACGTGGCTTGCCAGAGAAAGAGGTGGATAGGTTACCAGAATGGAAACTATAAAAGGTAACCAATGAATAAGCCCAATAATAATAATAATGGTAATATTAATAATAGCTGACATTTCTTATGTATTTATTGTGTACCAGGTGCCTTATACAGGCCTTCATTTAATTCTCCAGTAAACTCAGTAATTCTCAACCCTAGCTACACATTGAAGAACTTTGAAAACAAGATCTGTGCCCAGCCTTCACTGTACCAATTAAATCAGAATTTCTGGTGTTTAAAAAAAATTTTCCCAGGTAATTATAATGTATACCCATGGTTGAAAACCACTGCATGAGGGGTATATATATAAAATATTTTACAGGTGAGAAAAATTAAATTCATAAAATTTGCACCAGGTCACCCAGTTAAGAACCAGCAGTAGGATACACTGCTTTGAATTCAGTACTACACACTCTGTGCCACAAGGAGAAAGCTTGCACTCAGGACAGAGGGCCAGAACTCCATTTTAACAGAACAGGTGCATTGTGATGGAGCCAGGTGTGGCTTGGGATGAACCTCTTGTACCTCATAGGCATCCTGAGGTCAAGTATGTGATGCCATATTCCAGAAACTGATCAAGCAATACCATGAGCAACTGCTGCTGTCTAGGGACTTCCTGCCTCAGTCAAGTAGTAAATATCTTAGTGGTAAATATCACAAAGATATCCAGCTCCTATTCACCCTCCTCTGCTTCCTCTGCCCCTCCGATCCAGGCTTCAAGAAACAGCATCAGTATCATTAAAAGATTATTCCCTTAAGCATGGTGTGTATACCACTTGAGGTTCACAAGATGATTTAGGGAGTAAAAGGATGAACATTTTTTAAATTTCAATAGTTATGTATTCATCTTAATATATATCAGGAATATATTTTATATATTCATTAAGAATATGTATTTATTTATGTCCAATACATACAACCCATAATTTCACAAATATTGCTTAGAACAAGACTAAATTAATTTAAAATATTGAAAATTACTTGAGTTAAAGTAAAATATTAAGCAAATAATCAATGAAGGTGATTAGCACAAAAATAGGCCTCCAAAATTCAGAACAGGAGAGATGAATGATCATTTCTTGTTTAGGGCATTCATTTGTTCATTCAGTCATTTATTTATTCAACGGGCATTTTCTGAATAACAAGTATGTGCCAAGAATCATGTTAGACGCAATATAGATGAATAAGAACTGGTTCTTGCTTTCAAAGTCTCACATAAAAGTAAATATACATTGGCAATTCAATATAAATAAGCATAGGGCATAGTAGGAGTTATAAGGGTGGGCAGGTTATGGAGATATGGACAGGGACTTCCAAAAAGAGCTGACTTAGCCATGTAAATGGGAGAGGGAGAGGAGGCCAAACTGAGGACAGTAGGAACAAAACACAGAAGTGAGAAACAGCAGGGTATAAATGTGTAATAGTTGGCTGAGGGGGGGGGGATGACGAAGGGAATACTCAGTTATTAGAGCAAAAGATACAAAATGGAGAAGTGGAGAAAGAACACTGGGAAAATCTGCTGAGACTTGATTATTGCAGTCCATGAAAAGGGGTTTGAGTCTGATTCTTTGGACAGGCTTGGCTTTGCTCCTGGGAGAGAAGATGGGTACTCAAATCTTAGTTCAGCTACTTTTTTAAAAAAACTGTGTCAGTGGACAAGTTACCCTAATCTTTATGAGCTTCTGTTTTTTCATCTGCCAAGTGGGAAAATTAATAGTACTACTTTCTTAGCATTAATTGTAGAGGGTTAAATGATATATCATTTATAAATCACTTTTCAAGGTGCTTGGCATACAAGGTAAGTCCTACTCTGACTGTTCTTTCCTGTTTTTCTCTTTAGAGAACAGCATGTGTTTATAATATGAGCCTGTCTGTATTACTCTCTCACTTCATCTCCATATTCAACAAATTAAAGAACATCTGCCATGTAGCAGACCTTTTACCTATTTTATTTCACTTAATTTGTGCAACAGCCCTGTTGACAGGATGACTGTGTGATGAAAAGTCAAGGGAAAAGGGCAGGACTGCTACACTACCCTGACTAGAGCAGCTATGCTTTGCTTTTTCCACAAAACTTAAGGTGCAATGGGGGCCACCTTTCTTTTTTTTTCTTCATAGCTAAAAACCGTGAAGAACTATTTTTCCAAATATATAGGAGGAAAACGAGCTAAAGACTTAGGGTCTGTGTGCTAAGAATTTGCTCCAATGATCTCTACTAGCCTGTGAGTCTGGAGGCATTGGTATTCTTAAGAATTTTGTTGTTTTGTCTCCCCATATATATTTTTTTAATTTGGTAAAAAACAAATAACATAAAAATTGTCTTCTTAAGCATTTTAAGTGTACAGTTCAGTAGTCAAGTATATTCACACTCCTTTAAATCTCCAGATAATTATTTTTAAAAAGATTTTATTCATTTATTTGCCAGAGAGAGAGAGAGAGAGAGAGAGCGAGCACGCACAAGCAGGCAGAGTGGCAGGCAGAGTTAGAGAGAGAAGCGGCCTCCCCACTGAGCAGGGGGCCGATGCGGGACTCGATCCCAGGACCCCAGGAACACGGCTGAGCCGAAGGCAGTGACCCAACCGACTGAGCCACCCAGGCGTCCCCAAGTTATTTTTTTTTAATTTTTATTTTTTATAAACAAATTTTTATCCCCAGGGGTACATGTCTGTGAATCGCCAGGTTTACACACTTCACAGCACTAACCATAGCACATACCCTCCCCAATGTCCATTACCCCACCCACCTTTCCCGACCCCCTCCCCCCAGCAACCCTCAGTTTGTTTTGTGAGATTGAGAGTCATTTTTTAATCAAATAAAATACTATATGAGTATGTTCATTTTGTGATAATTTACTGGTGTGTAAATTTAAGATTCATTTACTTTTCTGTGTGTTACACCACAAGAAAAATTTTCTCTTTTCTTTAAGTGATAATATTGAACAAAACTTCAGTGTCTCTCGGTTAATTTATTGGTAAATAATCCAGCTGGCTATTCAAATGGGAGATGATGTTAAATTTCTTAAACGTAAAGCAAGAACAATATTTTTTAAAATGTCCTATACAGTTTAGAAGAGGGAAGAGATTAGTTCCATGCAAAGACACGCTAACTAGCTTAAAAGAGAATACAGAACTCTTCTGGCCCAGATAAGATGGAATAGACTCATTCTCCCTACTCCTACTTTCTAGGTAAAAATATAAATCTTGGAAATGAAACTCTTTGTTCTTGTGGTCCTTGAGACTCCCTTCTCCATTGATAGGCACTAGGTATCCAGGGAGTCTCCTGAAAGCAGGGGCCTTCCAGAACAAGTGACCTATCCTGGAAGCTTCTTTGTGTCCAACGGTCTGAGAATTCCTTCCCCCAGACAGAGGAACCAGGCTGCCCTGGGAGGAGGGATCCTGCCAGAAGTGGCCAAATGCATAAAGTGTTCTTCATGGAGACTCCCTTTCCCCACCTAGAGGCACCACACAACCTAGCTAAGGAAGCACCTTCCACCTGCACAGGCCCACCAGCACAGACCAGTGGGAGCCCCAGAGGCACCAGATAGGCCAAACAGATCAAAGCACAGCAAAGGCTCTGAAAATTAAACTGTTACTGAAACCACAGCACACGAAAGTTGGACAGGATCTATCTGCTAAACCTAAACAAGGAGACTGCCTGCTAAAATAGAGGATTTATATAGAACTAAAGTTTCCTAACACAATAGCCAAAATATTCAGGATACATTAAAAAATCACCTGTCATACCAAGAACCAGGAAAATAACTCAAATGAGAAAAAGACAATCAAATGACGCCAACACTGAGATGAATCATGTTGGGATTATCTGACAAAGATTTTAAAGAAGCCATTATAAAAATGCTTCAGTGAGCAATTATGAACATGCTAGAAACAAATGAAAAAATAGAGAATCTCAGCAAAGAAACAGAAGTTATAAAAAAGTGCCAAATGCAAACTGAAAAGTATATTAACAGCAAAAACCCACTGGGTAATTATGTTGAATGAAAAAAAAGCCAATCTGCAAAAGTTACATACTGTATGATTCCATTTATTTAAAGTTTTTGAAATGGCAGTATCATAGAAATTTAGAACAGTTTAGTGCTTGTCAGGGCTTAGGGTTTTAGTTCAGGAGAGTTACTGCAAAGATAAAGAACAAAGTATTAGGATATAATTGAGTAGTGTATTGCCCTGCTATGCACATAAAAATTTCATTTAAAAATGAGGGTATCCAGGGGTGTCTGGGTGGCTCAGTGGGTTAAGCCTCTGCCTTCGGCTCAGGTCATGATCTCACGGTCCTGGGATCAAGCCCCCCATCGGGCTCTCTGCTCAGCAGGGAGCCTGCTTCCCCCTCTCTTTCTGCCTGCCTCTCTGCCTACTTGTGATCTCTCTCTCTGTCAAATAAATAAAATCTTAAAAAATAAAAAAATAAAAATGAGGGTATCCAATGCCAAAGAAAGCTTAAAAAATATAAATTCTGATGACGCTAAATATCTGTTTTGACTGTAGTTTACTCTTCTGAGTGGATGTTTGGTTGTTCAGCTTAGGTTCTAAGTTGAACAACCTGGGTCTCCTGAAACAAAGATAAGTTGCTAGAGGAAATTCTACACACTTGGGGAGGAGCAAATTCAGAAATAATTGTCAAAATATTTAACAATTGGTTTAACCTGAGTACTAATCAATCAGAGGAGACATTAGTCCTAGAGCAAGGTTCCAGAAGCCCCTGTTGAGCTGGATTGTGGTGGAGCCTAGGAGATACATAGGGGAGGCCCTAGGATAATGATGGAAGCAGTTGGAGAGCTTGAGTATTAAATAGCTATTTACTGGGTGGTATGAAAATGTTTCAATATTTTTACAATGAATATGGCAATCAATATGTGCATGCTGGCTTCATATAAGCCCTGGATATATTCATCATTTCTTCCTCTCTGTTGGTGCTACTTGTTAAACTGTGTTTGCCACTATGAGGAGTCCTAAGATTTCTGAAAAAACATTTCCTATCCTGAAATTAGGGTAGAATTTGTCTTTTCCTAGGATCAATTCAGCCCAGACAGGAACTTTGCTAGGTGCTGAGGACACTAAATGTCCGCCTTTAAGGAGCTTGTACTCAGTGAGGGAGACTGATGTATAAATAGACAATGATCATAGAATATTATAAGTGCTCTAATAGAGGAAGGGATTCTTAGACCAGCCTGGGGTTGGGGGTCAAGGTTCAGAGTAAGTTTCTGAAGCAGATTGCTTAAACTGAGTTCCAAAGCATAAATAGAAATTACACAGATGAAAAGTATCAAGGAATAGAAGGCTGAGAAGAGGACATGCAGCAGTGAAAAAAGCATGATGTGAACTGGGAATTCTGAGCATAGGTCTTTTTAATAGAACATGAGATGAAGGAAAGGAGTTGTTAAGGCTTAGTTTATGGAGTACTTGAATGGAATGTGAAGATCTTGGAATTTATCCTTTAGTTGATGGGGTGCCATTGTTGAGTTTTAAGTAGGGTATTAACCATATTTGCATTTAAGAAAAATAATTCTTGTTATTAGGGCCATTACACTGCACACTGTGAGTATGTTACTTGGAGTTATGCAAATTGGTAGCCCTGCTTTGCAACATTATGAAGGATGGGTTTGAAAGGGGTAAGACTAGAAGCAGGACAAACTTTTAAAGAGAACGATTGCAACATTCCAAACAAACGATAATGAGGATCTGAACTAATAGCAGTAATGGAGAAAAAAAAAAAATTCAAGTAAATAATTTCAAGGAAAAGATAGAGAGTTTAGGTGGCAGGACTTGGCAGGACTGGATGTAGAGAGGAAGTGAAATGAAGGATGGTTCTCAGTATTCTGGGCTGAGTGGTAAATGTTACCATTGACTAAAGATAAAATATCAGAATATTAGGAAGATTGATATAGAAGAATATGAGTGCAGATTTGGACAGAGAGATGTGGAGGTGTCCAGTGGGCAGTTGGATATATGTTAGAATGTTAGGCAGGACTAGCTACATAATTTGTAAGTTGTAGTGCAGAATTAAAATGTGAAGCCACTTGGGGCACCTGGATGGCACAGTTGGTTAAGCATCTGACTCTTGGTTTTGACTCAGGTCGTCATCTCAGGGTCATGAGATCTAGCCCTGCATCGAGCTCTGCGCTCAGCATGGAATCTGCTTAAGTCTCTCTCTCTCTCACTTTGCTTCCCATCCTCATTCTCTCTCTCTCTCTCTGTCTCAAATAAATAAATCTTTAAAATAAAATAAAATGTGAAGCCACTTGTTCAAAAATTATTAAAAATTTCCAGGCAGGGGTGCCTGGGTGGCTCAGTCATTAAGTGTCTGCTTTCTGCTCAGGTCATGATCCCAGGGTCCTGGGATGGAGCCCCACATTGGGCCGCCAGCTCAGTGGGAAGCCTGCTTCTCCCTCTCAAACTCCCCCTGCTTGTGTTCCTTCTCTTGCTGTCTCTCTCTCTGTCAAATAAATAAATCTTAAAAAAAATTTCAAGGCAGTGACAACAGAACATTAAATCAAGCAAAGGACCCTTTCTAAACATGGGGCCCTGTGAACCAGCACAGAGTTCATGCCCATGAGACCAGTCCTGAACTTAGCAGAGAAGTCAGAGTGATAAGTATGGATTTGGGAATCATTGGTATATAGATAGTCTTTTAAAATAATGAGAGTGGATGAGATAATCTAAAGAGCAAAGGGTTAAGGGCAAATTCCAGGGAATGCCAACAGTTAAAATAGAAGAAAAAACCCTTGATGGTGACTGTGTAGGCAAGAGCAAAAGAAGTTAAAGGAACAGATTTTAGGTCCAGACTGCCTAGGTTTGAATTCTACCTCTTCCACTTAGTTTAGTGATCTTAGGTGCTTTCATTATTTCTAAATATGCTGGCAATAGTATCTACTGTATAACATCGTATGAGGACTAAGCAATTTAACATACATAAATGCTTAGAATGTTACCTAGGATGTAGTGTATATATATATATATATATATATATATATATTTACAATATATATATGTTTATATATATTACATATTTAATAGGATGTAGTGTATATATATATACACACACATATGTATAATTGTTAGCTATAAAATATATTTCTTCTTAGTAGTAGTAATAATAGAAGCAAAAGGAAACAAGAAAGAGTGTGTTTTATGTATATTATGTATATATGATATATATGAGGTATACATATATATGTAGCTATGTATATATAGATATATATGATATATATATGGTATTTGTGAGAAGATATATGTATATATGTATATATAATTGTTAGCTATAAAATATATTTCTTCTTAGTAGTAGTAATAATAGAAACAAAAGGAAATAGGAAAGAGGGTGTTTTCTAAGCCAAAGGAGAAGATTTAAAGAAACTTGAAAAGTTAATCAAATACAATATAAAGAGCCAAAAAGATGACACCTGAAACTTAACTATTGGACTTGACAATTAGGAAGGAGATCATTGTTGAACTTAAATTGGGGCAGCGAGATGAAGTGTGGAAACCAGATTTTAACTGAGTGAGAAATGAAAATGTGTGTGTGTGTGTGTGTGTGTGTGTGTGTAAATTAATCTTTTACAGTTTGTGAAAGGAGGAGAGAGGTGGAAGGGCAAAAAAAAAAAAAGAAGGAAAAAAGAGGTAGAGGTAGAGCATACTAGATTGTTTTAGGGTATTTACAGAATGAAGCAGTGGAATGAGGGTGGTTGAAGATGCTGGAGAAAGAGGAGTGATTAGTGGGGAAAAGACACAGAGGATACAGAAGAGATGTCTTATCCTTGAGGCTAGAGGGGAAAAGGCAAGGATGGGTGTAGATGTGGATGCATTTACCAGTAAGGGAGTGATAAGCTGTGAGAGTTTATACCAGATAGCGCTCAATGAATGATTACGAAGTGAATACACATGTGTAATCATCACTCAGAATAAGAAGTAAAACAAAGTCATCACCCAGGAAGGGTCTCCTACATGTATCCCTTTTTATTGCACATCTCCCACCCTACTAAAAGAAAAATATGATGTGACTTTTGTGGTAGTCACTTCCTAGCACTTCTTTATACCTTTAGTACCTTTATGTGTATCCCTAAGCACAACAGTTAAATTTTGTTATGAAATTTATATGATTGGAATAGTATACACTATTTTCTTTTGTATCTGACTTCTCTTGTATAAGATTACATATGTGAAATTTATCCATGTTGTTTTGTGTACTGTAATATTTTTATTTTCTTAGCTAAAGAGTAGTTTATTATATGAATACAGAAAATTTTATCCTTCCACATTGAAAGAAATTTAGATTGTATCTAGTTTTTGGCTGTTGTGAGTAAAGCTATATATCATTTTTGTGTATTTTCACACATTTCTGTTCCATTTATTACCCAGGATAAACCTTTTTGGTTATAGTGTAAGTATATCTTCTATTTTAATTGGTAATGCCAAACTGTTTTATAAAGTGCTTGTGCCAGTTTACATTCCCACCAATAGTATATGAAAATTATTTTGATCCACCTTTTTTCCTGTATTTGGCATTTGTCATACTTTTAAACTTTAATATAGATGCATATCTTTTTCTGCTTATTGATCTTTTGGATTTCCTCCTTTGTGAAGTGACCTTTCAAGTCTTTCAATTTTCTATTGGGCTGTCTGTCTTCTATTGATTTGTAGGAAATTTCTTTCTATCTATCTATCATCTATCTATCTGTCTAGCTATCTATCGTCTATTTTCTAAATACAAGTCCTTTATGGATTATATGTTTTACAAATACTTTTCCCCATTCCAAGTATATGAATATTCTCCAGTAAAATTTTTAAAAGCTTTCTAGTTTTGTCACTTGCTTTTCGGTTTTTAATCAACTTAGTGCTGGAAATAGGTTTCCATCTGATTTTGTGTCCCATATGAATACCTCATTGCTCCAGCACCATTTATTAAAAAGAAAAAAACCTTTCTTCATCCACCACTTTGTAGTGTCATTTTGTCATAAAACAAAGGTCCACATATCTAAGAGTGCTTTGTGTGTTCTAGTGTGTCTCACTGGTTTAAATGGTTTACTTGTCTATATTTGTGCCAGTACCTCACTACCTTAATGACAATAGCTCTATACTAAGTCTTGGTATCTGGTTAAGCAAGTCCTCCCACTTCATTCTTCTATGTTAATAGTGCTTTGTATATTTTTGGCCCTTTACATTTCTACATATACTTTAGAATCAGGGTGTCATTATCTCAAATACACCCACCAAAAATCCTGTTGGGATTCTTATTGGGATTTCAGTGCATTTATAGATGACATCGTTACAGGTGATGCAGTTAATGAATATGGTGTATCTCTCCATAAAGATTTTCATTATGACTGTCTTGGTCTATTGGGGCTGCCATAATAGAATACCATAGGCTGTGTGGCTTATAAATAACATAAATTTATTTCTCATAGTTCTGATGTCTAGGAAGACCAAGATCAAGGCTCTAACAGATTCAGTGCCTAGTGAGACATCACTTCCTGGTTCATAGGGGGCTTTCCTCTCTCTCTGTTCTCACATGGCATAAGGGGCAAGAAAGCTCTCTGGGGCTTCTTTTATAAGGATACTAATCCCATTCATGAAGTCTCCACCCTCATGATCTTACCATTTCACAAGGGCCCCACCTTCTAATTCCATCACATTAGGGATTAGATTCCAACATATAAATTTTGGGGGAAACATTCAGTTCCATAACAATACCTCCCAATTAATTTTCGTAATTTTCCCTAAAGTGTTATCACACATTATTTGTTCTGTTGGCTATTATGTCTTCAGTATTTTTTGATGCTGTCATAAAGTTTCTCCTAAGAATTTTGTTTTCTAACTCTTTGTTGATGGAATATAGAAATGTAATTGAATTTGGAGTTTTCTTTTTTAATGTAGATACAGTAAAAGTTACTATTTTTCGTGTACATTTCTATGAGTTTTGACAAATATATAGTGTCTAACCACCACCACAATGAAGATACAGAACAATTCCATCACCCTCCAAAATATCCTTGAGCCTCTTCTTTGTAGTTAAACCTTCCTCCCCAACATTTAACCTCAGTCATTAAGTAATCCATTCTCCATTCCTACAGTCATGACATTTCCAGAACATTATATGTGTAATTGTATAGTATGTAACCTTTTAAATCTGGTTCCTTTTATGTATCAGTAGTTTCTTCTTTTTGAATTGATGAGTTATATTCCATTATATGGATGTACCACTGTTTGATTATCCATTAAACATTTGAGAGATAGTTGGGTCATTTTCAGTTTTTGGCAATTAAAAATAAAGCTGCAATAAATATTTGTATACAGATTTTTATGTGAACATAAGTTTTCATTTCACTTAGGCAATTATCCAAAAGTGGAATTGCTGGGTCAGGTGGTAACTGAATGTTTAACTTTAAAAGAAATTGCCAAAATATTTTTCAAAATAACTTTATCACCTTTCTATTCTCACAAAAAGTGTATAAGAGTTCCAGTTCATCTGCAGCCTTGAACTACTTGGTATTATGAGTTTTTTAAATTAGCCATTCTAATAGGCCTAGAGTGGTATTTTAATGTGGTTTTTATCTTCATTTCCCTAATGACTATTGGTATTAGAGATTTTTTTTCACTTTGCCAAGGACCTTTATAGAAAAGTTGCCAAGGTAGTACAGGGAGTTCTCATATCTCCCACACCCAGTTTCCTCTATGATTAATATCTTACATTAATAGAGTACATTTGTCACAATTAATGACCTAATAGTGACACACTACCATTAAATAAAATCCTTACTTTATTTAGATTTCCTTAGTTTTTGCCTAATGTCTCCTTTGGTCTCAGAATACCACCTAGGATACATTTTATTCAGTAATCATGCCTCCATACGTATCTCCTGGTTGTGATAGTTTCTTAGATTTTTCTTGTTTTTGTTGATCTTGTCCATTTTAAGGAGTACTAGTCAGATATTTTTTTCATTAAATTTTTTTATTTTTTTATAAACATATAATGTATTTTTATCCCCAGGGGTACATGTTTGTGAATCGCCACTAGTCAGATATTTTATAGAGTGTTCCTCAATTGGGATTTGTCTGATGTTTTTCTAATTATTACATAGGAATTTAGTTTTATTTCTTCCTTTACATTCAGTATTTATTTCTTTTTCTTGTGTTATCACACTAGTTAGGACTTTCAATAAGATGTTAAATAGGAGTGGTAAAAATAAGGATGCTTGTCTTTTTTGTGGTCTTAAAAGTATTCAATCTTTTTTAAGTATGATTTTAGCTATAGATGCACTTTATTGGGAGATGAGTCTACCTCATCTTGTGGATCAAAGTCACTAGTATACTTACATTTAATGTAACTATATGTTAAGGCTTAAGTCTTTCATTTTGTGTATGTGTGTGTGTTCTGTTTGTTCACTCTTCTCTTTGTTTCTACTTTCTTTTTCCTGATTTCCTGTGGGTTATATCAAGACTTTTTAGAGTCTCATTTTGATTTATCTAGTATTTTTT